>JARPMJ010006408.1:0-52966 GCA_033366665.1 Phoxinus dragarum
ATGACTACATCTTGCTATTTACATAGAGGGTGGACAAAGTACACAACTTCCTTACTTGAGTAAAAGTACAGATACTACTGGTCAAATATTACTCCGTTACAAGTAAAAGTTGTAAAGACAGATTTTTACTTAAGTAAAAGTAGCAATCGTTTTTAAAAGTTACTTAAGTATTAAAGTAAATGTCAATGCATTGTTTTATTATTGTTGCATTGTTGCATGTAATAACCAATTTACAGTACCTTATGCCTCTGAATCTGTGCCTGCCTACCCTCATATCAATATCACATTTATTTCACAGTTCCAGTCGTGGGATTGAATAAGTCACTCCATAACGTCCACAATGGTTTCGGACACCCAAATCGCTGTTCCTAGTTTTTTTGTCTTTTAGTATGAATATGTTAGCCTTACTGTTATATATAAGCTAGTGTGCTCCAAACAATGACAAAATTCGCATTTAAAATCATGTTGATGTCAGAATCCAATGTCAGATTGACGTTAATCTCCAACGTTGGACAGACGTGTGTATTGTGTTTGAAAATCGGTTGACGTCAGAAACCAACATCAGTCGAGTTCTGACGTCAACCCGACTTTCATTTCCAACCAAAATAATCCCTGACCCTGACGTTACTACTGTCTACTCAAGGCCCTTGACAGAAATGTAGTGGAGTAAAAAGTACGATATTTGTCTTTCAATGTAATGAAGTTAAGTAAAAGTTTCCAGAAAAAATAATACTCAAGGTAAAGTACAGATACTCAAAAAAAACTTAAGTACAGTACTTAAGTAAATGTACTTTGTTACAGTCCAACACTCAGATATTGATGGATACAGTAATAAATGATTTTTTGTGGTTGCTCTTACACAAGGGACTCTATCCGTCTCCCTGATGGCAGAAGCTGATACATTGGAAATAAAACATGGCTTGGATCACTCACTATTGTCTGTGGCATTTTTAAATTGATAGAAGTGATGTCCCGTAGGCGCTTGAATTGATCGATCATATCAACTCTATACCGATCAAAAGTCAGGGGTCGGGTAATACTTAAATAAATAAAAATTTGAAAGAAGTCATGCTCAACAAAGCTGCATTTAAATGAAATGTAGGGATGGACGATATATCGGTATCACCCTATGTTCATTTTTAATTTTATTATCATTATCGGCCCGATAAGAAAATTTGGCCGATATATAAAAAAAATCTGTTCAATTTACGGTAAAATACCGGCAGCTGTGGTTGCTAGAAATTTACCGTATAAAATACAGTAGCAACATTTTTAGGTTTTACAGACTTAACTTAAAATTTACAGTAATAAACGTTATTTCATTATCTGATATAATGTTCATTTACCGACCTATTGAAGTATTAATATCTGTTTTGTACCATTGTAATACACTGATAACCACCAATCACAGTGAAGATGAGAGTCACATGATCAATCAAAGCTCATCAAAGCTATATTAAAGTATAAATATATATCTTTATACTGTATATATCTCTATATATCTCTTCAGATGCGCACTGTTCATCATAATGATTTTGAATTGTTTGAAATATGATTGGAAATATGATTATAATTTTGTGCTTGGGTCATTGCTTTTAATGGTGAGACTTTTGTGTTTGTAATCAGGCTTTTAAAAATTATATAAAAATTTGGATTTAGATTTATCGGCTAATATATCGGCTTTTTAATACAAAGAATTATCGGTTATCAGTATCGACCAAAATGTACATATCTGTGCATCCCTATTGAAAAATACTGTAAAAAAAAAAAAAAAGTATAATAATATTACAATTTAAAATTACTGTTTTTAATGTGAATATATTTTTAAAATGTAATTTATTCCTGTGATCAAAGCAAAAATTTTAAACATCATTACTCCAGTCTTCAGTGTCACATGATCCCTCAGAAATCACTCTAATATGATGATGTGCATTTTAATGGTTACCTGTATAACACTATTTGACATTTAGCTTCAAGCTTCAGCGTTTTATAGCCGTTGACTTCTGTTGCTACTTGCCGCTGATTCTTTTCCGCTTCGGTGGAATTTTTTTAATGGCAGTATCAAATGTAAATTACATGTTTCATACACAAAAGCCACAGCTAATTTCTGGGTTCTCTCTGTTTGTTCCTCTGTAATTTCACTGTGATCAGCTGAGAGACATGAGCCGCGGCTGTATAAACTAGGTTAGCTGCTATATTACAGACCATTATGGGAAACGAGGCAGAGATTCTTCGTTTGGTAACAGAGTCTCATTTGCATTGCTCTGAGAGTCATGAAGCTTCACGTTAATGAAACACCTCATTCGGCGCTGATAATAAGATTTCTTCTCTCTTTTCAAACCGACATTGTGTTTAATCAGGACTAATGGCACACAGCCGCCGGATCAAATAGTGTGCATCAGGGACGGGGCTTGTTGTCACACTTTGCATTCAGGGTATCTTTTGTTTTGTTTTATAGTCAGTTTTTGTGTAGGCACAAATAATTGAATGTTGGCTGCAAAAAAAAAGCTACAGTTGTATCCCAGGACACAAATACATTAAATTATACAATAACACTAGAGTAAGTTGTCAAATAGCCTATTATAGACTTTAACCCCTTATATTGGCATAGCTTTACATATTTAAAACAGTAATATCCTATACTAAACTAATCTTTATAGCCTATATAGCCTATCATTTGAAAGCTTACAATATCTAGTTTACATTTTTGGTGACTGATTTTCTAAATAAATTACAGAGGAGCATTAATTTATCAATTTGCAACAAGAATATTTTCATACTCCTAAGGCGTGTTCAGACCTTTATTTTGAAATAGTGATGAACATGAAAAAATCATGAAAGAATGGTAGAAACCTCGGTTTGTTTTCATGCCAAGAGTTCAAAAGATAGCATCCATTCAATTATTTTAGAAAAAAAGGTCTGAAAATGTTTTTGAAGATAAAGGAAACAATAATATATTCAGCATTAGTGATGTGGCAGCGAGCTATAATGCACATACGTGATCTTCTGTGTTTCTTAGAGGTTGAATTCATTTCAAAATCTGCCAAACTTCCAACACTACTTCTGAATAGGATGTCTACTTCATAAATTGTATGAAAAATAATGGTTCAGACTCAAACAACATATGGAAATGGAGGCGCCCTTATATGGGCAGTAATGTCCACTAGTGGAGAAGTGTGGGTACTGCGCCCAAACTAAATCTCACTGAACGCTCATTTTTTGAGATATCAACCTAAAATAAAAAAAAAATGAAATGTTGTGTTAAGAAAAGGGGGGTTAAAACAAAACATTGGCCATCAAAAATTCTAGTTAAGGAATTGTATAAAATTACATATTTAAAACTCTTGTGTTGTGACAAACAATAATATATATATAGATAACTATCCCCTTATTCTATGGCAACTGGACTTTTGGTACAAAACCTTATAAACGGACTGCAATATCCTGAATCCTGTGTGACAACTAGCCCCGGTCTTGCTAGTTTTCTCCATAATGAAAAATATCAATAATTTCTGTGAATCGGTTCAGTTGTCAAATTGATTCAAAACTATTATTTGTTTGCATCCCCACATATAATTGATGTATTACCGGTAATATTATATTAAAATATGTTTGTAGCTGTTCATTAACATGTATTGTTGTTTTAGTGCATATACATAATATACATAAATAAATAAATAAATATCATGCTTCATTTGATGTGGAAAATATGCCTTGACTATTTTTAACTATAGATAGGCTATTATTCACTAGTCCTTGCCAGAAAACATTTAGAATATAATTGGCTACAAAGGTAGTTTAATTGAAATGATGAAAAAAGGTAAATATAGCGTATAATTAGACTTTCTATCCAAAAGCATATAAACGAACTACAATATTCTGTACATCTGCCCATGTGACAACTAGCCCCGGTGCAAACTAAGTCAACTAGAAAAGATCACACTTACAATAATAAGGCTATTTTATATCCAGTTTGTTCCAAACATGGTTAGCTCGTGTCCCAGCGTTCACAGTTGAAAGTCACACTGCACACATTTCCCAGGAAGATTTTGTTTTATTGATGTGCGCTGTATGCTGTATAATGGTGTGAAATAAATCTCTTATGAGTGTTTTTTTCCCGGGGCCGGACTGGAGCTGTGGACTCATTAGCACATCCTCACGACACACACACACACACACACACGTCCTCTATCTCCTGCAGTGCTTGTCAGGGGTCGGACACTGTCACTAAAGCCATTAAGTCTGTCAGAGTCTTTCAGAGCTACGGCGTTTAGCATTCGGCAGCGTTTTAATGGGCATGAACACACACACACACACGTGTGGTATATAAGTGCTGACATGAGGAAGGCACAACAAATATCGAGAGGAGAAATGTTTAGGGTGTAATACAACAAACTGCATGCTTTGTTGGGGATAAGAATCGGAGTTTGTTTGGGAAATCTCATTCACACAGAGAAATTCAGCATCATTAAGCCATTAGCTACACAACGTGTGTCTATATTTACTCCAGATGTGTATCATCTCTCCGCTTATCTTGAGCCGGCAGCATGTTTGGATCTTCTAGCTCTCTGGTTTGAGATCTGGTTTTTGACTAGAAGTTTTATCGGCTGTTTTGTTTGAGGTTTAGAAGGCAGAATCATTCTATTTTCATCATCTGGCTTTAATTGTTTGTTATTCTTATGACAGATATGAAATTATTTTCCCGAAATTCACTGAGGGGAAGGGAGGAATCTCTTCACTTTGGAGAAATGAGATCATAAACAAGATTTGACCTTGTAAACTCTCAATATTGCAGTCATAGAGGCCTGTTTTCTTTCTGATGCATTTATGTAAGGCTGACACATTCACAATTATTTTGCCTGCATTTATGAATATTGCAATGATTTTAATAAATAAAAAAAAGATTTTTTTTATTTGGCTATTCATTTTCCTAAAGTCTAAAAGAGTCACCAGATTAGTAAAGAAAAAAAGTATAAGCGTATTTGAATGCATTAATTATGCCTTTTAATTAACCTTATAATGCAATGTATGATTTCATGAATAATTGTAACCCCAGTTATAATACATTATACTTATTGTTATACCTTTTTAAAAGTTATAATGCATTAAAACACATGAAAAATAACCAATTTGAGATGTTACAAGGAATCTGCAAATATTATACATTTTAACTTTGGTTACAGTAATTAAGAAAATATATAATGCATTATAAGGTACATTATAATTATTCATGGGCTTTAAGTAAAGTGTTTACCATATGTCTTGATTATATCCGGACTATATATTTATCATATTTAGTTCTTGCATGAAACATTTTGAATATAATTGACAATGGCAGTTTGATCAAAATGATGGTTTTCTGATAAAAAACAAACAGCATTTTAAGACAATTCAGAGCACAAGTGTTGAAATAAAGAATATCATAAATAAACAGGCATGCAATTTTTTTTGTTTCATAATTGAGCTTATTTGCATATGTAGTAAATATTAACTTTATTTTACAAAGTGTCCATTAGGAAGGTCTAATGCATTGTGTATGTATCAGGTTGCGTTTCTATTCAGCGCATGCTTTCCGTCCTTGGAAAATTTCACACTTTGAATCCCAAGCCAAAGTTGTTGCACAGCAAAAACTATCCTTTTTTTTTTTTTTTTGCTTTTTTTTTTTTGCTCTTGGATAACACATTAAACCCAATGCATTATCTTCACTTCAAAGGGCTGTTCAGAGTGCTTGTGTGCTGGATTATTTTCCATCAAGCTGATCAAACAAGATGAAGATCACAAAACCAGTAAGAGGAACTGTGCATAAGTCATGCTGGGATCCCGGGGTTTGTTTTCACCTCGGTGTCACCTCTATTGTAGAGGAATTAATTTGATCTGGATGTGTCTCGGTGCTGTCTGATCCGAGAACAGCGCATTACAGCTTTGATAAATGACCCTAAAGCATCTACTGTAAGGAATATCGTGGGTGAGATTGACCTCGATTGTCTTTAGACAGCATCTATGGCATGCTGATTATCATAAACTATAACTTTGAGATCTACAAATTGTTTCTGAAAGAAAACGGGAACAGCTTCTGAATGGCCATATTATAGATGTCGCTTGGAAAAAAATCTCAAAAGGATGATTTATACACTTTTTACAGCTCAGATAGCACACATATTTGTTGAAGAATTCAACGTATTCATTGGACTTATTGTCTGGGCAGTTTGTTGCAAATGCTGTCAATTAATTTTTTATTTGTAAAGCACCTTTTTAAACAATACCTTCACAAAAATGTCCATAGATGTTGCAATTTGTTTGCTGAGGTGTTGTGAGCCAATTTTAGTTGCCATGGTGTCGTATTACTTTTAATGTAACCCCCCCCCCCCCCCCCCCCCCAAAAAAAAATCCCAATGTTTTTTTTACCATGAAACTGGTAAGAAATCAAGAAAAATGCTTTAAGACAAACTAGTTTGAAATCGCTGGTGTTTCTGACGTCACAAACTACCTTGTAACCAATCAGATCAACGAGTGATCGGCAACCAGTGGATCTCTGAGCTGATGTGAGTGAGTGGAGGCGGGGCTCATTTGCATATTCATAGAGCCGCGCATACTAAATGAGGCAAGGGTGTCGAGTTACATTCAAGACATTTTAAGACATGAAAACTTTTTTTTCAAGAAAAAAAAAACACTTAAATATATAATTTTAGTGATCAAAGATGAATTTTAAGGGATCAAATGATTGACTTAAGTGAAAAAACATATTTTTTCACTTTAAAATAATGGTCCAGATCACTAGTAGTTCCTGCATAATGACTAGGTAACACTTGAGTAATTAGTGATGCATTTTATGACCTTTTATTAAAAGGTCATAAAAGGTCATTTTATTAAAAAAAGACAATTGCTAACGTGTCAGACAAGTTAATGTTGTGATTAGTAATTAATTAGTAATTCTTTATAATTTGTCATAATTACCTATTAGTTCTTAATGATGCCAATCTCAAGTAATTATTGATTACCTAATAAGGAACTATCTTAGTCCTAAATTTGATATTACTTACTGATTAGTTAAGCTTGTTTCTATATTAGTTAATAGTAGTAGCTGAAGTGTTAATGTAGAACTACTCATTAGTCCTGCATTACTTCCTACATAGTTACTCATTAATGACGGACCATTATTCTAAAGTGTTACCAACAATTGTATTATAATCCATCAACTTTTCCGTGACGGTGTTCTCTCCATATTTCCGTTTCTTAGCAGCCTTTAGCCACTACCTACAATGCTCTGGATCCTTCACTGGAAACCGAAAATAACTCTTTGAAGAAAAGGAACAATAGTCTACAACGTTGTGAGTAAAAGTTTGCTAAGAAGTTTTTCCTACTCAAGCAAGACAGTATTTGAATCAAGCCTATTCAACAGGGCGAAACATTCGGGTTCCAGAGGTAAAAACTCATGTTCTCCATCGGGAAATAATACCTTAACTGATAAACCTTTAAAGACAGCCCTACTGTGATCTACGAGGTTGTTAATCAATGGTATTTTCCGTTATCCTGCATTATTTCAACATATTTTTAAAATAAGTTTATCATAAAAATTTGTGTTGGAAAAACTATATTACCCATGATGCTGTACAGAAAATTCCACCAATCAGAGATCGCTGACAAGCAAAACTTACCAAAAGAGTTCTTTAACTAAGAGCTCTGCAAAATTACGTAATCGAGTTGGAAAGTAGCCTATCTCAAATCAAAATACAATATATTTAGCATTAACTTAAAGTACACACACGCATATATATATATATATAATCAACATTTTTACTTGATTTTAGTTCTTTCCCTCATTAAAGCTGTTAGGTACCCGATTTTCAAATACTTTTTATGCTTCAAATCAAAGTTTGTAGTGTTGTGATTCTCCTCATAGCTTCATGGCTTATAACGCTTTAACCAAAACTATACTTTCAAATCTCTAAGAAATGAATGGGAAAAAATACTTTCGGAACCAAAGCTGCTGAGAAAGTGGGCCGACACTGTTGCACAGGGAGTGGCCATGCCCAGTGCATTATGGGTATTGAATTTTTCCCACCTATTTGGCAGAAGGAAGGACACCAGCCCTTTTTCTCTGTTTTCTCTTGTCAGGTAGCACTGATTTCTTGCCTTTTTACCAGATAGGCAGTCAAGTGTAATTGAAAGCCCATTTTGCACAACAGTGAAGAACCCATTTAAATGTTAAGAGGTTTTCTTGATGGACCTATTCAAATGAGCATTGGTTGATTGTTGATGTGTTTAATGCATGTTGTAGGCACCACATATAATTGCAATTTGTTTTGCTATAATGTAAGATCTGTCTGGCTTTGAGCAGAACTGTGAAGCCGTCTCTCGATCCAGCATGAGTAAATAGCAAAACCTCGTTTATATTCCAAGACATGAGGGTTTTTTGCCTGTCAGTGGGTCTCATTTCTCCCAGGTTTTCATGAATCAAGTAAGAAGAGCTCTTACCTTCAGTCATAAGCTCAGTCTGACGTCACGACTCCCCGTGTTGCTGCGCAGAGTCGCAGACGTGAGACGATTGCCAATTTCTCTCCTCGGCTAGTCAGAGACAAACAGTCTCTCAGGACGAGCGTTAAGCTCAGCCGGCGTGTGCACTGAATAGCAAACAGCTCTCCATTGACACCGAAGGG
Source organism: Phoxinus dragarum (assembly GCA_033366665.1). Lineage (NCBI taxonomy): Eukaryota > Metazoa > Chordata > Actinopteri > Cypriniformes > Leuciscidae > Phoxinus > Phoxinus dragarum. The sequence goes on from JARPMJ010006408.1 coordinate 8,658, forward strand.
TTCACACGGCGACTGTCAATCACTCGTCAGGGTCTCTCCTCTGACTGCATAACATGCTGCGTTTAATGAAGTGCCCTTCCAAGTGTTTGTCTCATCTGAAGTGCTCACAGTTAGACATGTGCACGCTCCAATAGAGACGCTAACAGCTGCTTAAGACAGTAGTGCTGAATTAAAGGGGACATGTCATGAAAAGCAGGGTTTGTCTGCTTACATACAGTATGTTCTCCGGTTAAAGCTTCCTTATTAGGCCTGAAACATACAAGCTTCATGTGTTGTTGCATTAGAACATGTGTCTGAATGAAATTCAACATTGTCAAAAGGGGCGCTATAGTGGGTTTTTGCCATAGACTGTAAACAAAATGTAAAAAAATATGGACGTTGTGTCCGTAACGTCATCCGATGGTTTCTGAAGAACATTTTTGAAGCCCAAAGCCGGCCGTCGCCATCTTGGTAGCACGTCACTCCTGGAAACCGAAAATGTGCAGCGAGGCGTATTAGCTGAGGTGACGCTAACAGACAGCAGACAAACGGCTAGTAGTGACATCAGCAGCAATCAGTGATGCGCGGGTCAATGTATAAACAACCCGCACCCGACCGACGTTTTCAACTAACCCGCCCGCAACTCGGACCGCAAAAAAAAGAAAGAAAATATTGTACCCGACACGATTCCTGACCCGCATTTTTTAAAAGTAGCTAGTAAATGCTAGCGTCATTGGGCCATAGACGTATAGGAACTAGGGGTGCGGGTGCAGCATTTTTCTGAAGTATGATATAGCCTAGTGTTATGTAATAAAGGCTAGATTTATTCATTTATTTCGTTTAATTTTCTTAATATTTCGTTTAATTTTCTTAACAATTAAGATGCTCCATGTGTTTATCCAGTCTAATCGAAGTGTGCGTCTCTCCCCCGACTTTCCCAACTAAATTTGATAGCTGTTATACAATGCTAACATTGCTAACTTTTTTGTTTCAATAGTCTGTGATTAAAATTATAAATGGACTTGGAAAAATATAAAAGTGTAGGATATGGCCTTTTGTGTTTTCTGAGGGCATATTTGTGGACACAGCATAATTTATATGCAATATATGGATATTTTGAATATGAATGCACAGACAAAAAATAGGCATGAATGACCTGATTAATAGCTGTCACGACAAAGGTCTGACTCCTTAATCTTCTTATTGCGGACAGTATGGAAACGGCTCTTTAAATTAGCATTATGTGCTTGACCTTCCTTAACCCTCTCTGACTTCAAGATGACTCTGCTATAAAACTTCAAATGAGAGGGCCGTAGAAGAAAATAACTCTCACATAATCTCTGAGAGCGCAAATGAGGAGAGACTTCAAATATGAACTGTAGTTGAAATGTCATTGGTCTTTTAAACGTCGAGTGATTGGTTTTCAAATATGGCTTATAAAGAGAGAGGTGTCTGAAAGTCTTTCTGACAGAAATCTCTGAGGATTAAGTGCTGATGAAGTTGTTGAATATTTTAGTGCTGAGAATAAAAGGCTCATAACATTATGTGGGATATTGTCATCACTTTTTAAAGGTTTGTTGTTGTTGAGATTTGCAGACATATATAGATCTACTTATTCCACATTTCAAGATTTTTAAGTCTATCAAAGCATATATTTTAAGACACTTATTTGTGTCTGGACCGGATCGAGGCATGGGCAGATGTGGGCTGAACATCTGTCTTGCTCACCCAATCAGACTTTAGGGAACGATAACGACGAGTTGATCTTTTTTTTATGATTTATGCATTGATTTAAAAGCATAAAGAAGACTGTGTTGAGAAGACTGCCACAACCAACCAACACCAGAAAATTGCTGTATTTTTCCTTTATTAGCCGAAAGCATGTCGAGCAATCACACGAGCGATAACGGGAAATATTTGTGTGTTATCAAGGTGTGAATTACTATCTGTGTGTGTGTGTGTGTGTGTTTGTGTCTGTCTGTCTATCTGTCTGTCTATCTGTCTATCTATCTATCTATCTATCTATCTATCTATCTATCTATCTATCTATCTATCTATCTATCTATCTATCTATCTATCTATCTGTCTATCTGTCTGTCTATCTATCTATCTATCTATCTATCTGTCTATCTATCTGTCTATCTGTCTGTCTATCTGTCTATCTGTCTGTCTGTCTGTCTGTCTGTCTGTCTGTCTGTCTGTCTGTCTGTCTGTCTGTCTGTCTGTCTTTGATGGATTTTCAATTAATTTGTAATTCTACATCCTTACATGCAAATTCAGATTTCAACTTTGCATCTTGTTTGCTCCCTCAGTCCAAATCCAAATCAAACTCAGGAATTGAGTTGAAATTCTAAAGGCTTTCTCAATTCAATTCTGAATTATGCACAGACTTGCTTCCCAGATAATATATATTTCAGGGGGCTGAAAGAAATGTAAAAAAAAACGAATCGTTTTAAAACCCAACTAACACACCAAGGATGAACACAATCGGTGCAGCAACACTTCTTTAAACCTGTCTGACTCGACAGCGATTGACCCGGCTGTCCTGCAGAACGTGACTATAGACACACACAAGACTGTGATGAGACACGTCGAATAACCTCCAGGAAAACAGTGCCGTGGACAGTATGACTATGAGACCTGCTGGATCTAAATATAAACGCCTGAATGTTACCAAGAGGAAGTATTTGGAGGAAGGAGCATTGTTTATATGCGTGTTGTTTTCCAGTATGGACACAAGGATGAAATGGGATTGCGTATAGTTTCCAGGGCTCAGAATAGCTTGGAAGATTCCTCCATGAGAGAGACGTTATAAACGGCACAGCGGCATCAGGTTTCAGCCGTAGTCACTTCCGCAAATCAGACAATGCAGGCGGCGGACATGATGCCGGGTCACGCTGGTGTCCGTCTGATTCCAATGCTCGACTGCTTCAGGCATGGAAAGTGTCTGTCCTAAAGAAATGTATGAACCTGAAGAGCTGTTTGCATGCAAATGGAGCTGTTCTGCATAATTGCATGTTGCAGAAAATAGACCCGGAAGCAGGTTTTATAGGACATGACCTGTCAATTATTTTCACAATGCTTAATGCTTCACTTATATCTGTATATTTGAAATATATGCTTTGCAAGGTTTGGCAATAAGCATGTCTATGCCATTTTGATACCTTTGTTTTCTGTGATGTATCCACCATTGTTGTTGGACATTCTGTTCATTTGTCACCATTATAATGTCATAGCATATGGCATACATAGATGAGATTTTGGCATAATTGCAAAAAATTACTTGCATTTCTTTTAGTTGAGAACCAAGCAATCAGTAATGTTTTGCATTGTGTGTGTCAGTTTTCCAGGAAAAGTGTGTTTATGAAGTTTCATTATACTGTAGCTGTTTAATATTTAGCAAAGAGGGAGAAAATTGTAAAGAACTTAGTTTTTTTCCCCATTTCTCGGTAAAGGCCACTTTTTAAAGCTCTTCACACAGTTCTCCTAACCACTTTTCAGCTTGGCACATCAGTTCATTTCACATTCATTCACTAAAACTACCAAAACACTTACTTCATGTCTCAGATCAACTCATGCTTCCAGAACACTATGGTTTTACACAACAAACACACTTTGTCACTCATTAAACAATAACAATAATTAAAAAATTACAGTTTATAGTCCATGTTTTAATTACAGTACAAACATTTTTATAGATAGGGATGATATTTAAAGACTAACACTTGTGTATGTGTTCAGCTACATCTAATTGTTTTGATAGTATTTACTTTTTTTAATTGGAAATATATTACAATATGGCATTACTGCATAAATTAAGTGAATTTCTGTCTTACAGTTTTAAAAAGACTATGTAAACGTGCAAATTGGCCTGACAGAGTTTTGCTGGTGTTTGTAAGTGAGAAATGTATTCGTCATTTGAAAGATGTCGTCATTGAATAATGCATTTTGTGTCAAAGCAATGATGAATGAGCCACAGTTTAGCCCACACACACACACACACGGATGTTTTGACAAATTGAGCAATGTGTCCTCGTGATTGTAAAAAAAAAAAAAAAACTGTAATGCATTTTTACCTTAGCAAATGCATTGCTCAATTTAAATTTTTTTTTTTACTTTTGTCCACATCTTACAAGATTATATTATTTTATTTTAGATTTGCATGCAAAAACAATAGTAACAGTGATGCTTGTCTTAGTAAACACCACTAACAAGCTAGTGCAAAAAAAAAACCCCTAAAACTAAAGCAGCTTCTCCAAACTACAAGAAGTGTCTCGAAGCTCGCCTATCACTTCAGGTGTTTTATAAAATGCATTTAATTAGAGCTTCTGCAGTTCTGTTCACACTCTCAGTGCAAGACTTGACAGGTCGGCTGTGTTTTCTGCAGGCCGTCACACACCCTACAGCCATTAAAGGTGTGTAGAAATGTGCCATCTTCACCCCTCGACTGGAAGATGCTCTTTACTGCATCTGATCAACACGGCTGGCTTTATAGAAAAACAATCTTGCTGTGTAGTGAGAAGTCGAGCTGCACGAGTAATCGATGACACAGTGTTCTTTTACATGCGAGGCGAACATTTCTTAGCCTTACATATTAATACTGTTTTTTTACAGTTTTACATAATTTATTTCTATGAATATTTTTACTTTTACAGTAAAATATTATAATAGCAATATCTTATTTTGTTGAATATTTTATAGTGACATTTTAATATTATTTTTTATAGTCATATTGATATATAATCACAATTTTTTTGGACAAATTGTGCATCAAACCTGCAGCTTTATTTCATATTAAATCTTAAATTGCATTTTTAATCGCAATGTTTTTCTTCTTATCTTGCAGCTCAAGAAGTACTTATTTGTATTTATATTTATGGATTTGGACCACAATTTTGAGAATTGTCTGTTTCTGTCATTTTTATATCTGCTAGTTAGATAATTTAGTCATCTTTTAGGACTAAATTAGCATATAGATGAGCTCAAAGGTAATTAATATGAGCTATTTGGTTTGCTGGGGTCTCAGATGAGGATTGCGCTGGTGTTTGTAGGGTTTGGACGTGCCGGTCAGAACAGCGCAGTGTTGATGGATGTGGACCTCTGGGTGTTGGCTGCGTTTCACAGCATTGTTCTCCAGCTTTGCTCTCTCCAGGAGGAAGCCCCTGCCACACTTTTTTTTTTTTTTCCTTCCCAGAGTTCTCCTTGGCGTGCTCTTAACACACTGTGGGTCTTTCAGGAAACAAACCCCCCACCCGCACGCCTTCCCTTCCTCCATCGCTCCAGTCAAAAGCTCTTCCTCTTCCCAGTTAAGTATCACAGTGAAGCCCTGCCAACTGCACAGCTGGTACTACCATCCACGACTTATGCCAAGAAAGAGATGTTTCCCCGGAGCCGCTGTCCCTAATAGACTGGCATATTGTGTTCAAGTGTTTGTGGTAACTTTATGGTTTGTGATAAGCCATATATTACAGTGATATTACTTAGTTTAAGGGGTGCTGTTGAATAAGGCATAAAACCACTTTGGTAAACTCCAATGCACAATCTCTTGTAGCTAAGCTATATATATATATGTCTGTGTACCGTCACACCCTTAATATATGTAATAATAATATATTAATAATATATATTAGGGGTGTAACGATACACAAACATGACGGTTCGGTACGTACCTCGCTATTGAATATATCGTTACGGTTCGGTACAGCATAGGGGAGAAAACTAAACACAAAACTGCTTCTTTTTTTAATTAAACTTTTTTTTAAACAAATGTGTATTTGTGTTTAAATAAATTCTATTGTAATTCATTTTCTGAAAGATAATAAAAAAAACAGCATGTGACGTCATTATGCACAGGTTTTTATTCGCGTTAAAGCCGTTGGATGGAAACACATTTTCACACTTTGTGGCTAATTTGTGCCGATTCGTACGAATTCGTACGATTTGTCTTAACCCACGTGATGGGAAGGTTTAGGGGCGGGGTTTCTGACGAATTCATACGAAATTGGTAACACGTAAGCCATGACATCCTTACCGTACAGTTCGGGACGAATACATGTACCGTTACACCCCTATACATTTTTATATATTTTTATATAGATTTATATATATACATAATATATACATTCTTGAACTTGTGCATATAGTAATCGTCTGCTTTATCGACAATCTGATTTATGAGCTAAACTGTGTGCTTTTATAGTTTTTTTGCCTCCTTTTTATCCTCTTATTTTTGCTGGAGGTAAAAATAAGTTCTGGAGGTGCTCTACATCAAATCTGAGTGTGAAATGAGTTAACACATATGCTTAGGCGCCATCAGTGCAAATGGCATGACTCACGTCCTCGGAGAACATCAGCAGTGACTTTAAAATGCATAATCTCATTTATGCAGAAGCACTAAAGGAAGACATTACCTGTTTTCTGCATAATTTTCTGCACACCTCCGTATCAGCCTCAGTGAGTTTAATGATTAAACAGTGAAATGGGCCGTCACATCCTGAGCTCAGAAAATAGCACGGGGCCGGGGATTAGAAACACACGTTTAACAGAGGAAACGGGATGAAGATGCCTAACAATGCTGTCTGTTAGTGAAGGTTATTGGCACAAGTGGATGGTGTGTGAATTATAGGGAGAATTTTGTGTAGTTATGGTGCTATTCGCCAGAATGTGTGTGCTGAAAATAATAAGAATGACTTCATTTAAATGTGCATACTAGCGCTGATAGCAATGAAGATGATGAAAGAAGATTGGTGTAGACGCAATTTTCATAATTGGTTACAAATAAACAGCAAGTAACACATTGAATAAAAAGCGCTTGTCTTTTTTCCCCATTGTGACGTATATCCGAGTTACACAGCTTCTGGAACAAGAACAAATGTGGGCGGGGCTTGCTTTTGCCTGTGGGGAATTGATTGGATGGTTGGGGTTTGCTATTGGTTGATCTCATGTGAGTGACAGGTTGCCCCGCCCTCATCATCAGAGAAGAGATGTCGCTGCAAGAGGGACTTTATACAATTATACTGAATAAAGATTATGAGGCATATGAATTTAAACAAATAATGATGTTCACAAATAAATAATTTATAAAAACATACTCCATTAGTCTTTGTTTAAAAAAAAAATTACTTTGTGGTTTGCTATTGTTTAGTGAAGTGCCTCATTTTGGGGTCATGACATGAGAAGTCAAATTTTCCTTGATATTTTGACATAATACAAGGTATTTATACCATTAAAACATCCTGCAAGTTTCAGAGCTTAAAACGTCCTCTTCATTATAAACAAAGCATTTGTTTAATCAATCTCCGAAAACAGCTCGTTTTGAAATTGCGAGATCTGTGATGTCACACGGGCAAATACATTTGCATATGCCCTCTTCCAGAGCAAGACATCAACGAATAGTTCTACATCATCACACCATAGGACCCGCCCACCGATACCATAGGACCCGCCCACCGATACCATAGGACCCGCCCACTGATACCATAGGCCCCACCCACCGATGTCATAGGCCCCAACCACCGATACTATAGGCCCCAACCACCGATACCATAGGCCCCAACCACCGATACCATAGGCCCCAACCACCGATACCATAGGCCCCAACCACCGATACCATAGGCCCCAACCACCGATACCATAGGCCCCGCCCACCGATACCATAGGCCCCAACCACCGATACCATAGGCCCCACCCACTGATACCATAGGCCCGCCCACTGATACCATAGGCCCCACCCACCGATACCATAGGCCCCAGCCACCGATACCATAGGCCCCAACCACCGATACTATAGGCCCCAACCACCGATACCATAGGCCCCAACCACCGATACCATAGGCCCCAACCACCGATACCATAGGCCCCGCCCACCGATACCATAGGCCCCAACCACCGATACCATAGGCCCCACCCACTGATACCATAGGCCCGCCCACTGATACCATAGGCCCCACCCACCGATACCATAGGCCCCAGCCACCGATACCATAGGCCCCAACCACCGATACCATAGGCCCCACCCACTGATACCATAGGCCCCACCCACCGATACCATATGCCCCGCCTACTGGTGTTTAGTCCCTTAACGGCTGACATTTGCCTACACTGGATGTGAGCGCCGTGTCAAAAGCAAATAAAACTCATTATAATGAGTGTTGCTGTCTACACTGATACAGTATACAGATGTGTGTTCAGTTTCTGACCAACTCCACACACTTGAGTCTGTTGAGAACAGGACAAATGAAAGAAAGCTAATTTGTGTCTCTGTACAGCCTTTAGAAGGATCCCAGCGTCTGAAACATGTGTATGGATGATTTTAATGGCGTCCCAGAGAGGATTATATGTTTGTTCGGATCATTTTGTTTTGTCAGCGAGGCACAGTGTAATGGAGAGTTCACAAAGAAACTTTATTTGACAGATGATGAAGCAGCAACTGTATTGAATCTGACAGCAGCTGCATCACAAACCGTAAGTCACATATTTCATAATCCTGTGTCTGTAAATTATGGTTTTATATGGATCGTATTATCAAAAGCGAGTGCGTGTTGATACTGTTACCTCAATGACGTTAACCAATCATAACAGTGTCTGTCACTGACAAGCCTTAAAGGAGCCACGCCTTAAAAACTGATCATTTCAGACAGAGGCTCAGGATGAAGGTTGAAAATAATATTTTTTTCCGCTTAAGAATAAAAGCGTCTGCCAAATGCATAAATGTAAATATATATTTTTTCTTGTGTGCAAAAAAGCTTCATTATCTTCATAAGTGAACCTCAAGGAACATATTAACATAAAAAAACATATTTTCATGACCCAATTAAAGTGGTGCAACTTTTTAGTAAAATCCCCTGAAAAGCGTCCTGTAGTTTAGAACAAGATGGCATGTCTTTTAGAAGGAATATAACTTGTGTGGGAATGCGTATTTTTGCAACGGTTGTTCTTATCTGAGCTTCTGATCATGCTGACGAGAAGGAAATACAAGCAGGGGGAAATTATTTAGCGGAATGGTAGAGAATTGATGAATCTAGGAAGGCTTTACCTACAGGAAGCCATTAACCGCAGAGAAGCATGTGTTCTGCATCTCACACACACAAGCACTCAGATAACTGGCTATCAGTTTTAACTCTCAATGGTCTCGTTTCAACAGGCCTGTGATTGTCGTTTCCTGCGAGAGGAAGACGCGCCTCTGTAAGTGCAGGGCACTCGCTGACGTCTTCAGAGACGGGTTACCTATAGATAAGACCGGGAGAAAATCAGTCAGAAAATGGCTGCGTGTCACGAGAGTGAGAGCTCTCTACGTAGGGCACTAATGTTTGGAGACCCCTCATTTCCTCATGTTGTTTGGGTTGCACAGTCCCACATATAAACACATGTTCAACATGTCCGTCAAAGATTATTACAACTCGCTGTCACGGTTTCAAGGAATGCGGACTCAAATGCAGAGATGGCAGGCGAAGTGATGAGCTTAAATATTTAATAAACAAAAAATCCATCAACAAAAGATTTCCAAAAGTAGCAAAGAAGAACAGAAACCACGGGAATAAGCCACACGGCGACAAAAACAGACTAATATATAGCACTCCAACACAGAAATTACAATAACGTGACAACAGACAAGGGAAACACAGAGACTGAGGCACCCTGTTTACATGAAAACGTAAAATATTTTATCGGATGTGCCTTTCGTTTACACGGCGACGGCGTTTTTGGGGCTTAAAAACGCAAAAAAGTGAAACCACCCTCCAGATTGGAAATCTTAAAAACGCTCCACCATCGCGTTCCCGTCTAAAGGGTAAAAACGGTAAAAACGCAAAAGTCTGCTAGACAGTGAAGGCGTCGCGTACATGTTTACGTCACAGGCATGGGCCAGTACAGGAAAATAACAAAACAATATCAAACTAAAATATAGCATTAATTTCATTGACAAAAATGTAATAAAAAATTCTGTCATTTTTGAGCGACAGGCGAAGAGCACCGAGGGTTAAAGGAGCAGCTTTACCGTATTAAACATGAAAAACTGTGTCAGCGTCTCTTTCACTTTCAGTGCTTCACATCGCCACCTAGCCGCCTGGAGTGCACACTACATCCAATTTCACACACTTTTGCGTCACCATATGCACGCAGATTTCCCCCGTAACGCTCGTCTAAACGCAGAATAAAAAGTAATAACGCAACGCCACTTTTGCGTTTTCTCTTCAGATCGTTTCCGTGTAAACATAGCCTAAATACACAGGGTAATGAGAAAACAAGGAACAGGTGACACTAGAGCTGGGGAACAGGTGACACACATTAGACAATCACAAGTGCGGGAAAACTCAAAGACAGGAACTAAACCAAGACAAGACAGAAAACCAGACTACCAAAATAAAACAGGACACAGAAACCAACAATCCTGACACTCGCGTGCTTGCTTGTTTGATGCATGTTTAGTCGTTCAAAAGTTCGGAGAGAAAAAGATGCGTTTCCAAACAAAACGTTAATCTAAAAGTTAATTTTTTCTTCTTCTCACTAATATTTGGATATTAAAATTGAATAATACACCAACAATAAAAAATAACTAGCTAGATTAGCTGATTAAAGTCCATATATACTGTATATCGCCACCATCACTCTATACTGCTCTTAACACTTTCTCCTACAAGCTGATGTGATGAGACTCGTTTTCCTGTTTGTTCATGTGACGTTCGGCATAAAGCCTGTGATGACGCTTGATTTAAATGAATGAAGAGTTTTTGGCCTTGCTAATTAGTTTTGCATTTAACTTTGCAGTGCCCTTGCACAACACCTTTTTTTTTTACGGGCAATGTATCATATTTTCTTCAGCAATACTACAAATCAAATTTTACTTAGATTTCTTTGAGTTTCGATTGATTTTTGAGGGGTGAGGTTGTTTTCATATGCGGTTACAAGGTTTTGAGAAGGTCTGAACTGATTATTCTAACAATCTAATTTGCTGTAAGGCAGGTTATATTCTCAGAGACGCCGTGAGTTGAATCTGAGAGGTTCGTGACTCAACAGATCAAACACATTCCCTGATGGATTTCAACATCTGTGTGCACGTGTGCGGAGGTGCTATAGAGAATTCCCTGGAATTATATGCATTCCTTCATAAGGCATGGAAGAGATTGCTTTGTTGCCCACATTTTTAGTTGGATGAGGGTTATTATAGTTAACCAATAATAATAATTAAAAATGAATTAAAAAGCATTACTTGACATCAAATAAACATTCCCAAGTTTCCCACCCTGTAAAAAAAATATTTTCATGATTTGTTATCACAACTTTTTATCTTTTGTCAAATTAACTTCGATAACTAATGTGTGAAGATAACATACTATTTTGTGTTTCTGTTTATTAAACCATTTTTCTTCATTGTATTAACTCAAATTTTTAATTACAACGAACTCAAAATTTTAAGGCAACAAGGTAACTTGCTTTTTTAAGTTAAACCAACTTTTTTTTTACAGTGCAAGTTTTAACTTAATGTACAGTAGTGGCCAAAAGTGACGTCCGGTCCAGGAAAATTGACATCTTCACCCTTTATTCAAATATTATTCAAAATTAGTTATACATTTTGTAAGCATATTGCATAGAAGTTCTTGAAGTCGATTGTTTTATTTGCGATAATGAAACATGACAATTTGTGCGATATAATTTTTGGCCAGGCTGTCATACAAAGAAATTATGAACACGTGCAAAACCAACGAGAGCCAATGAAATAGTAATAACTGATTGGGTTTTTCCGAGCTTTTTGTTTTCTGTGCATTTTTATTTTGCATAGTAAAATAAAACATGTAGCTTTATAGTTTGCCTTTTTTACCAAATAATTTTGTCAGATAAATACCTTAACCAAGTTTAGTGTTTTGTTCTTCCCTAAAAAATATTTAATATTAAAAAAATCTAAAAAAATTCCCCATACAGGTGAAACTCAAAAAATGTGAATATGGTGCAAAAGTTCATTTATTTCAGTATTTCAACTTAAAAGCTGAAACTAATATATTATATAGACTCATTACATGCAAAGTGAGATATTTCAAGCCTTTTTTTTGGTATAATTTTAATGATTTTGGCTTACAGCTTATGAAAACCCCAAATTCAAAATTAGAATATTGTGAAAAGGTTTTCATAAGCTGTAAGCCATAATCATCAAAATTATAATAAAGGCTTGAAATATCTCACTTTGCATGTAATGAGTCTATATAATATATTAGTTTCACCTTTTAAGTTGAATTACTGAAATAAATGAACTTTTGCACCATATCCTCATTCTGTATTTTTTTGGTTATATCAAGGTTGTAGGATCATATAAAAAAACAAATATCCTCTCCGGACATCACTTTTCCCCATAAAACTAATTAAAAATATGAATAAAAACTATCTCAACGATAGTAAAATAACACTAAGCTGGATGCTTTCGTATAATAAGTTGGCGTGTGGAAGGTAAATCCCCAGTTGGCTCAGACTGAAGCTCCATTGCTTTCTCGATCTGTAATCATGGTTTGTTGAAAGAGGTTGAATAGGAAACCTGGATGCATTGTACATCTGAAAGGGTGATTTAGCTCCTGCTTGGGTTTCCTCCTCGAGAAGTGTCTTATCTACAGAAAAACACATCGTGAGGAAAGACCATGTGACCCAGAAGGTGCTGGCAGGAGTGAGTTTGTGGATTCAGCCTGTCGTTTGTTTGGAGGTTTCGTTTCCTTCACCTCCCCATGAACACACGCATTTTCACTCGTCTTTCTTTCATCCGCGCGCTGGAGGGTGGGTGGCACACCCTGCCCTCGCATTCCAGTCCGGCAAGTCAAATGAAAGTAAGGTGAGAAAATTATCTGGCACTCGATAGGACAGAGGAAGCAGAAGCACAGCCAAAGTGTGTCCACCCAGAAGACCAAACCCACTGACATTCCAGCTGCATCCCAGTCGAGTTACACAATAATTACACACACCACTTTAAAGTAGAGATGTTCCGATACCCTTTTTCCCTTCCCGATACCGATTTCGATACCTGGACTCAGGGTATCGGCCGATACCGAGTACTGATCCGATACTTGGGTGTGTATCTATACAACTGCAATTCATACTAGCCCTGTATGAATTGATAGAATTATTTTATGGTGTGCTTCAGACTTATCCCTTAAAGCAGCACTAGGTAACTTTTCAACCTTCATAATATATTTCCAAGTCTCTTGTGATGGTACATCGACTTACAATAGGTTGAATGACACGTCTGCCATAGCCTGACGGGGTCTGTAGCGTTTTTAATCGTACTTTTAAACTTCGGGTTTCGGGTAGTAACCGCCGAACAAAGAGAACTACAAAATTCGACTGCTTTACGGCATATACGTCACTTCCACCACCACCCCTCACTTCCTTAAAGGGGTCATGACATGGGTTTTTTTATTGTATTATTATGTTCCCTTAGGTGTAATTATAGTATTACTATAGTTTTTTTTACAAAAAAACTTTAAAAATGTAGTGATTTATGACCTTTTCCCACCCTGTTTCTCATCCTCTGATTCAAACAGTCTGTTTTGGGGGTGTTTTCCCCTTTAAGAGTTCAGTGTTAACGCCCACTGCTATGATTGGCTAACGTCAGTGCCTATGCATCAATTATTAACGCCCCCAGCCAGAACGTTTGCGGATTCGGCGCAACTGTTTAATAGCGGGTGATGCATGCGACGCGATGGCTCTTGCAATGATAAAACCTTATTATGTTTGAGCCGGAATCAGAGGAAAATGAACAATGACCACAACAACGAAGACTGGATCAGCCCGTGTCCACATGAAAGTGAAACTATTTTGAATTAATAAAAAAATTGTAACCCGAGACACTTGAAAACGGATTATTGTTGCCTAATTATCCTATAGCTTAATTTGCTAACAGTTTAACATTATTTAACTAATTTCAATGACATGATAGGGTGTACCACGGACAAAAATACATGCACAGGCCATATCTGAAGATGCAGCATTGATAAAGGCAACATTTTTTATTTTCTATCACATGTAGGCCAACGTACTAGACAGGCGACATATTTTCAAGATTCTCTTATACAAATGTGTTTATATTAGCCAGTGATAAAAAGTAAGTTTGCAACGTCGTTTTGAGCCCAGAATAGTCGGCACGGACTTATCTTTGAGCAACAGTTTTCTAGCAAAGCCAGCATCAGATTGGGATTTTTTCTCAAAACAGTCATCCTTATAATGTATTATAGAGCAAACACTTACATTAACACTGCAGTGACTGGGACGTCCGCAAAAAATAAAGTGCATCCATTTTCCCCTGACGACTGGATCTTTCGCAGCGTATTCAAAGATGTTGTTTGTCCACAGCCAGGAACAGCACATCTGCGGCGTCGTAATCTCCCTGTACACAGACCCACTCGCTGTCCGTCGACTGAACACTTGTGAGGCGCGCAGCGCGCGGGCGCGACAATGATACGAAATGAGGCGTAGTTGTCTTGCGCTTTAAGCGTAGTTGCCTTGTGCCGGAGGCGGTCGTATGCAAACGCTGGTACGTCACTTCGTACCGTGACGTCACTTCTTACCATGGATCCAGATCGAGCTGTATTTAGAGCTTGATTAAATAAATGATTCGTTTATAATGGGGAGGAAGTCTTAAGCTATGAAACTTGCAGGACGTTTTAATGGTACAAAGACCTCTTATATACCAAAAGATCAAGGCAAATTTGGTTTCTCATGTCATGACCCCTTTAAAATCGGATGTGCGAGCCAAACTAGCGTTTGTTTGCCAAATGTTATAGTCATGGCTGAAGCAGCACAGAAAAGCAAGAAAGCAAAGGTTTTGTCGGAGAAAAGCAAAAATAGGAAACGAGAAAGTGATCGCATTAAAGGCAGAACGAGGATCAACAGCGTTTCTCGCTGGCGTGAGCTGGAGGAGGAGGGGGGGTGTCCGACCGATGCGGACTTTCAAATATCAAATGAAAGCCTATGTCTAAACGGCGTGTACAAGTTTGGTAGGGGCTACATTCTTGCAAGTAAATATATAAGATGTACAAAAATCATATTTTAGGATACCTAACATGTCTGTGATATTTATTTATTTGTCTTGCCTCAAGCTATAATGCAAATCTATTTGTAAAATTTGTAGATTTATCTATGGTAGCTTGATATTATAATATTGACGATATATGGTTATTATCTACCACTCAAACATTGCATTGAAGTATCATATAGATTCAGTAAAACGGTAACCAATAGACTAGGCTACTATAATGACACTGGCTTGTAAACGTGAGCATCGCGATCATTTGTCGTTTGAAAAAAAATGAAACCCATGAAATTATATTCATATGACATGCTGAAATATATGCCACTGTACCTGGATGAAGACATTTCACACGCGACGCAAGCAGAACACCTGCATGTGAACTCCTCCTTCAGTGTTCAGGGCTATCATGGTTGTCAACAAATGCACGTGCATGTAGAGTTTACGACAGTAGTAGAGGACAATACTGTTTCCCGACTGTAGGGGGACCCCGAGAGCAAAAGTTACCTGGTGTTACTTTAATAAAACATGAACAAATACACGCAGTGAACTAGAATATTTTGTATAGGCTATATGTCGAACGTCGCATTACGAAACCGGAAAACAGAAGGCATCGCTTCCGGTTCAGGTCTCTTGTATGTGCTTCATGCATTTTTTTACTGTTTTACTCAAGATAACTTAAAAGGAGCGAGCAAAGATGATCATAACCAATGTCCCTCGCATGTGAAGATCGATATTTAAAAGTAAAAAAAAAAAAAATCTTCACACTAACGTTAAGATATTTAAATAGAATAAAACGCCAATAACAAAGTGAGATAGGTAGGTTAGCTGATTACCTTAAAATTCCATAGATATCGGCGTCAGTTCATACGGCTGTTAACACTTTCTATGACAAGCGGATGCGATGAGACCAGGTTTCCGGTTTCGTCATGCGTCGTTCGACATATACCCTATTATCTGACATACATTTCACAGTAGTATATTATTTATTTTTAAGTGAAAAATAACTTCAAATGCAGCCACAAATCTAATACTGTAAACTGAAAAAGGTATTTTAGTTTTACAATATAACTGTACAAAAAACAGTACAACAAATAAATCTAGGAATAAAAAAAATTATATATGAATAATTTAAGAAAATAATCCCCAACCCTAACCCTAACCCTAAAACTTAAAGATGACGGCGTCACTGTACCCAGTGTGCTTGTCAAACTCAGTAAAGACAGCGGGGTCGCGTCGCAGCTCCAGATGTCGATAGTAAAGCTGATTGTTTGTACATCTTTTAGTTTAACGTTACATGAAATGTGTTCACGCATGTGTGTCTGGAATATGTCTGGAATAGCTTAGGGAGCGCTGTTTCAGAGATGTATTTGCGATCAGGCAAACTGTACCGTTACCGGGGCTCCAAATGTTCAATTAAGCGGCAAAATCCAACGTTTTTGACGACTGACAGTGGCTGGTCATCCAGAACAATAAACTCGATAATTTTGTCAGTTTTGCCAAACTGCGGACATACTGCTAGCGCGTGCATTTTAATTTCTTCTTCGCTGCTCTAAGCGGTGGTTGCTTGTGGCGACACAGCACAACTTCCTGTGTTGCCGCGGGCAACCACTGTTCAGAGCAGCGTAGAAGACTTGATTTGCAGCGTTAAGCAAAGCTAGCGTGCAATAACTAGGTATTGTTTATGAAAATGGTATCGGAGTACTCGCCGATACCGATGCCAGAATTTGTATTGGTATCGGCGGCATTTCCGATACTAGTATCGGAATCAGAACATCTCTACTTTAAAGAGGACCACTTTTTCGAATTCATAAATTTTTAATTCATGTTGACTTCAAGAGGTCGTTAGAAACCCAACGATAATCACAATCAGCGCATGTGAACTGTATATAAACACTCTTAAAGAGGACCTTGATGTTGTTTTCAGGCTCTACTAGAACAGGTTTTCCTGCTTGAATGTTGATTATTTCCCTCATATTCTCCATTGTTGCGGCTCCTCTCTTCCCAGTCTGTCAGTAACGCTCTGGAGTGTGTTTCTCGTTCAGTGTGACTCGCTACTTTACTGCAATAGTCCGATACATCATTGAAGAAATCAACTAGCTCGTCACGACTGTTTCCCGAAACCATATTGTCGCAAATTGGTCGTTAAACCACGTTGGTTATTGACGTCACTCAGGAGCTGGAGTAATAACTACTGTTAATGAAACTGTTTGAGATCGAATTAATGCTAAATGTTTTGATATAAATTATGAACATGTCATCTGAGGACTATTTCTCATTCTCATTATTCTCATTTTACGTACTAGAGCTCGTTCACACATGCGCATCTTCAAAAACAACACTTTAAATCTCTTGACAAACTAAAAGACTTAAATTACATTTTGTATGTATTCTAAATTAACGATATAGATTGTACTGAATGTCAGCTTGCTTATTTGGCTAAAGATAAGGATTTATTGAGTCCACATGTCATGCAAACAAGAAACTCTGTGAAAATGTGGAGGACGACGGAACTTGCGACCATAGTTTTCGGGGAACGCAGTCCTGTTTAGTTCCTGTTTCTATGAAGCCCCTCCTTCTGAAAAGCACACTGTGCTCTGATTGGTCGGCTGGATCAGTGTGTGATTGGTCGAGTGATTCGATTGTGTTTGGGAAATGTCCCGCCCCTTACCATAACCACCAGTTTAACACACTGCTAACTAACTCAACCAGGCCCCGCCCCTTTATTCTACGTATGAATTATTTAAATGAGGAATATTGTGACATGTTCGTTCCCGGAAGAAACTCAAGACTACAATGGAGGCGTTTCAGGAGTTCAGAAACACTGACACTGATATAGAGAAGAACTGGAGCTTTGCAGAGCTTTTTCATGTTCAAACAGCAACATTACACACTAAAGAAAGATGAACAGGTAAAAAAAAAGAAAGAAAGGACCCCGTGTGTGTGTGTGTGTGTGTGTGTGTGTGTGTGTGTGTGTGTGTGTGTGTGTGTGTGTGTGTGTGTGTGTGTGTGTGTGTGTGTGTGTGTGTGTGTGTGTGTGTGTGTGTGTGTGTGTGTGTGTGTGTGTGTGTGTGTGTGTGTGTGTGTGTGGATAAAAATGTGGATAGCAGCTCAGATCATGTTTGAGTTCATGTTGAGACTTAACTTTATTTGCTCAAATGTCAAATGAAAATACACTACATTAAAAGTTTTTTGTCTCACATTTTTTTGTGAGTTTTTGCGGAGAGCTTTGACTAGTACCTGATTGACCCTCCAGATGCTGAAATCCTCCGCCAACATTTCAGCCTTGATAAACATGAGATAAACATTTTGTTTATTTCACTAGTTGATGCTCCGGCTGCTGATTGGAGGCTGTTTATAGTTTCTATAAAATACCTGAAGTCATCAAGAGATTCCTCGCTGTGTCATGTCCTCAAAAATCACTTGTTGCATGTTTCTATGGTAACAGCTCTCCATTGATTAAACACATTAACTCTCATAACTGTGTGTGTGTGTGTGTGTGTGTGTGTGTGTGTGTGTGTGTGTGTGTGTGTGTGTGTGTGTGTGTAAGAGAGAGAGAGTGAGTGTGTTTGTGAGAGTGTGGTGTGTGTGTGTGTGTGTGTGTGTTTGTGAGAGAGAGAGAGAGAGAGAGAGAGAGAGAGAGTGTTTGTGTGTGTGACCTCTTTGTGTGACCTCTCCAGGGTTGCTGAAAAGGGGAGCCAGTGGCTGTGGATGAAGAGAAGGGACTCCGTCTGGGCCTTCAAGTAAGTTGATGGCACCTAGGGAGTGAACCTGGGACGCTGGGATTCACTGCTGAACCCTCTGGAGGTGTCGTGGGCCTATCAGCGAAACACTGAAGAAGGAGGGCGCCCACTTGATAACCCAAAGGGTGCCATCACTCATTTGACCATCTCACGGAGTCCCATCGTTGCCTCAAGTATGTAGGTATAGAGGGATATCAACATCTAGTCCTATACAACAGACCTGATCATCTGGTGAACCAGTGACTGCTGTGAAAGGGCAGCTGACAACAAGGGAAAGACCTTGTGACAGCATGGAAAGACAGCTGGCAGGAGGGAACAGACCCCAACGGGGCCGCCATGGGCTAGCTACCCGTGGTTGCGGGATCCAGCACGTGTGGTGTATGGGTCCCACCCACATATAGCTACGAAAAGTTCTAAGGAAAAAATACCCCCTGAGCCAGCGAGAGCGGGGGCGGAAGATGGCTCGTCGGCAGACAACCCGGTAACGAACACAGGAACGGAAAAGACTACGAGATTGATGATCAGCTTACCTGAGGCTCCGACAGCTACAGCAGGACGTAAGCTTCAGCACTGCATCTGTGGTTGGACAAAGGTTACTTCCACCCAAGGCCTGAAAATACACCAGGGCAAGAAAGGGTGCCTAAGGAAGGGTCAACAGGGAAGTCGCATCGACAGCTACTTTCTGAGAAGCAGGCCGAGTCAGTCGACAGAAGTTCAGCAGCAGGACACACACCACAGTCTGCAGGACATCAACACCCCTGTCCCAGAGGAGGAAGAACAAGGCACAGGAGAGCAACCTGAAACCAACCCATTGCGACCAACAGCAGAGAAGAAGACCCAGGGGCGAAGGCCATTAGTCAAGTGGCCAAAGTCCTGCGACAAGACGCTGTGGAAGGAGGTCAACACTGATATCTGCAACATACTGGAAGGGATCAGAGGTACAACCCATGAAGAAGCTGGAAAGAATGGGCGATCTTATCTATGCCTATGGGGTGAAACGGTTCGGAGTGGTCGAAGGCAAACGAGCTACTCCATTAATCCCCACCAAATCCAGAAGGCAGATAGAAATAGACCGCCTAGTCAAGGAGAGGAGGCAGCTAAAGAAGCAATGGAGGAAGGCCACAGAGGAAGAGAAGGAAGGTATAAACCTGCTACAGGAAGAGATTCAGAGCAGGCTTGCAACACTGAGGAGAGCTGAAAACCTTCTGAGGAAGCGCAGAAGGAAGGTGCAAACAAGATCACGCTTCTCACGCTTCCAAAGGGTGCCATCACTCATTTGACCATCTCACGGAGTCCCATCGTTGCCTCAAGTATGTAGGTATAGAGGGATATCAACATCTAGTCCTATACAACAGACCTGTGTGTGTGTGTGTGTGTGTGTGTGTGTGTGTGTGTGTGTGTGTGTGTGTGTGTGTGTGTGTGTAAGAGAGAGAGAGTGAGTGTGTTTGTGAGAGTGTGTGTGTGTGTGTGTTAGAATGAGCGCGTGTGTGTGTGTGTGTGTGTGTGTGTGTGTGTGTGTGTGTGTGTGTGTGTGTGTGTGTGCGCATGTGCGTATGTGAGAATGAGCGTGTGTGTTTGTGAGTGTGAGTGTGTGTGCTTGTAAGTGAGTGTGTGTGCTTGTAAGTGAGTGTGTGTGCTTGTAAGTGAGCGTGTTTGTGCAAATGTGAGTTCTCAACAACGTCTCAAACTGTGCTCAAAAGTCAGAGATTGATATCTTAAAATTCTTCCAAGAGCAAATTATTCACATTCCTTTAATAGCTATATATATATATATATTCCAAAAAACATCAGAGACCATGTTTCTTAAATTCAGTGTAACGGAGTCTCCTGAGGACTCAGTTTTCAGCAGTTGTTTGTCTCGTTAAAATCAAGAACCATCCAGACAGACATTTCCCGGCACAGACAACACTGAGGTACTCGATGAACTGATTCAAATCTTTTATGGTTATTTGGTATAAAACAATACTCAGTGGGTCTCCTTCAGTGACCCTTTACAGAGGTCATCCGTTCATTCATTATTTCTCGTATGAATGAATGCTCCTGTTGTGTGGAAGCAGTCGTCACGTGTCTCCTGAATACAGTGCAGAGCTGATGGGTGATATTCACAGCCGAGCTCCAGGATCGCTCTGACCAGCTGCTGCGCTCACCGCGGTACATCACTTCGCTAGCGCATCGCAGGCTTGTGTGGAGGATGAAGTGTATATACCGTAAATGTTTTCTTTGCTGCACACTGTAATTAAAGCTCAGAAATGGCAGGGAACCTTTAAATGTCAATCTCAATGTCTCACTCATTCCCAAATCACATCCTTTAGAGTTTAGAGTACGTCGATATTGCTCAGAGAGATCTGGAGAATTTATAAAGTTCTTCTCAATGTATTTGAAAATAAATAGAAAGTGTTTAAAAAAACAGCTTTTATTTAAAATAGAAATCTTTTATAATTTATTTTGCAATTTAACATATTGGGCCCTATCTTGCACCCAGTGAAATTGACTTTGTACATATGTATAATACCTATTCTGCACCCGCGCACAGCGACTCTTCCCTCCACAGACGCACGTCGGTAAATTAGGGAATGAATTTGCGCTCCCGAGGGCGGTTCAGCGAAAAGAGGAGCGTGTTTCCGGCGCAAACGTTCCCTGGTGATATTGTACAGTTACAGAAAACTCCGCCACTGACCAGGAAAAAACGAGTCTAAAGACAATTGCGCGTTAGTCATATGCTATTTTAAGGGCGCATGCTTGTCCATATTGTAGCGTGTGAACAACACACACACACTTTTATTCTCTAATTTAAACAGACGCAGCAGTTTTCATTTTTACAAATCATACATTATTACAAGGAAAAATATTAACACATGAGGGAAATCATTGTTGTGTCCGTGAAGATGTGAAAAAATAGGCATAAATCTAGATTACACATTTACCCAAATTATTATACGCCTGTTTAACCGAAGCTAATTTGTGTGGTTTCTCCATCATCCCCAATGTCACTTCTCTGTGTTTTACGGCCCTGACGAGAACGTCGGTCTCCTCGGCTGTGAACCGCTCCTGGCGTGCGCTGGCAAATCCGCCGTTATAATAGCAATCCGCCGTTATAATAGCAATCCGCCGTTATAATAGCAATCCGCCGTTATAATAGCGATCCGCCGTGGAACAAGCGCGCCGGCTCTTAAAGGGAATGTGAGAGGACGCTCTGATTGGTTTATTTCATGTTACGCCCAAACCACACCTATGAGTAATGAAGCGACTTCAGACCAAAACATTTTAGATTTGCGCCGGGCACAAGAGTCGTTTATCCCGCCGGGAAAATAGCAACAGCGCCGGGATCCGCCCACAAAGTTACTTGCGTTTCGCGTTTGATACTTGCGTTTCAGAGCGTTACAATAGGGCCCCAAAAATGTGTTTCTCTTAGTACTTTTGGTTAATTTAATGCATCCTTGCTAACTAGAAGTATTCATTTTAGTATATACAGTATATATGCTCAAGAACACTTCTGATTATTATCAATGTTGTGTTGCTTCAGATTTTTGAGGAACCGTTGTGCCCAAAAAACCTTTTGAATAGAAGTATAGTTGTTTGTTAACTGTTTAAACTTTCGTCATTCACTTTGTTCTTGCCAGTTCTCATTTATTTTGTATCAACCAAATGACACAGCAGATATATCATATATGAAGATTCACGAGTTCACACTTACGAATGATCAGAGAGTAAAGGTTTATGCGTATTTGGCGTGCTGTCCGGGGGGAGGGCTTCGAGCTCGGAAATTGGGCCCGAACCCAGAGTACTCCCCCCGTCTCTGGTTAGGAAGATAGCCATGCAAGTGTGAGGAGATGGGGTGGTGGAGGGATGCTGAAAACTGTCGAGGAATAAGGGTGAGTTGACTGTGAATATTTATAGGCTTTACTCATGCTGATTGAGTGGATCTGTTGATTACTGATTGATGACAGCTGGTTGGAGTTACTTGATTGCTTGATCATTAGAACGTGTTCCTCCCGAACCTTGTTAATAAAACATCATATAGAGCTAAATTAGAAATCAATTAATGTGGATAGCAGCTCAGATCATGTTTGAGTTCATGTTGATGATGCCTATGGAGAGTCCTTAGAATTATAGCAAAACAAACTTGGTGTGTGTGTGTGTGTGTGTGTGTCTGTGTGTGTGTGTCTGTGTGTGTCTGTGTGTGTGTGTGTGTGTGTGTGTGTGTGTGTGTGTGTGTGTGTGTGTGTGTGTGTGTGTGTGTGTGTGTGTGTGTGTGTGTGTGTGTGTGTGTGTGTGTGTGTGTGTGTGTGTGCGCATGAGTGTGTGTATGCGCATGAGTGTGTGTATGTGAGTGAGCATGTGTGTTTGAGTGAGTGAGAGTAAGTAAAAAATTGGCACCATTTTTTCAAATGAAATTTTTTTGTACGCCGTGACATATGCATCTTTTTGCAGCATTGCCGAATTTGATAAATCTTGTTATCCTATAAGCACTTTAAGTTCTGTATTGCAATCCACCGTATACACGGCCATTATATTATTAGCTCTGCAGATTTCAGTTTTAGACATTCATATCACACTTAGTTTGCATTGAGTTGATGTGTTGGTGGTGACGGTCAGAAAGCCGCACAACAGGAGGATAGTGACAAGAGCGTCTATTTGTGTCCTTTTGGTGTCGGTTTTGTCACTGTCTGTGACCTTCGCACTCGACTGATCTGCTATTTGCTCTGTCAAATGAAAATACAAGTTTTTGTTTGTGAGTTTTTGCGGAGAGCTTTGACTAGTACCTGATTGACCCTCCAGATGCTGAAATCCTCCGCCAACATTTCAGCCTTGATAAACATGAGATAAACATTTTGTTTATTTCACTTGTTGATGCTCCGGCTGCTGATTGGAGGCTGTTTATAGTTTCTGCTTTAAAAGCCTTCGCTCCAAATTACACACTGGCATGAAAACACACTCTATCAGCGTTCCCATCAGAGATAGAGACATTACTGTGCAGGACTCTTCGTGAGAGCTCCTCTCTCACAGGTTAAATCTCTGAGGAGAACAGAAACCACTTCTGTTGGCATTTTCTGCTTTTGTGCGAGTAGCTCATCACAAGGCCTCATTTTCAGAAGAGTTGATCTTTTTTAATTAAGCAGCTGACGACTCTTGCAGCAAATCCAAATATTTGCTTGGCTCAAATATGTCAAAATGCATGCAACTACAAGAGAAACACTCTTTGAAAATTTCACCAAGGCTTGTTATTATTTAGCTGTTCAAATCTCATTCTGGTTCTATATATAATCTTAAAGATCACAAAACCAGTCACATGAGTCATTTTTTGAAATTGAGATTTATGCATCACATGAAAGCTGCATAAATAATCTTTCCATTGATGTGTGGTTTGTTAGGATAGGACAATAATTGGCCGAGATATGACTATTAGAAAATCTGGAATCTGAGGATGCAAAAAAATGTAAACATTGAGAAAATCTCCTTTAAAGTTGTGCATTTATGTTCACGATTGTGCTGCATTCACTCACAGAAATACATGTTTTATATATTTACGGTAGGAAATTTACTAAATATCTTCATGGAACATGATCTTAATATCCTAATGATTTTTGACATAAAAGAAAAATGGATAATTTTGACCCATACCAGAGAATGTCTAATAAGGGGAGAAGGTTCACTCTCGCTACACTTCCGGCTTCTGACTGGTTGCAGTTCCACTCTGATTCCATATGAGGGCGCTCACAGGACGAGTGCAGAATGAATGGAGGTCTATGGAGCTATACCCCTCAAAATCCACTTTTCTCAAGATATCATTTTTTGTCTAGTAATTTGAATGTCGTATTCGAAAGGAGATGCAAAGAAATTGCTTATTGCTGGGTGTTAGATTTTTTAGAGTCACTTATTTGCTTTAAAAAGTCTTTCAAAATGTCAATGACGTCATACACATCGTACGACCAGAGATACTGCTTTACGGCAATCCTTCAGTCACTGTGGTGCTTTCGCGCTCTGCACTTTATTTTCTCTCGAGGCATCGCCAGCACAGCTGACACAGGTAAACACACGTGCTAGAAGAGTTTCTGCTAGAATACATTCTGTTCCTGCTTCGGATGCCATGATGCCATCAAGCGGTATCTCTGGTCGTAACCAGTCCTTCACTGACCAATCAGCGTTCATTAGCAGAATGCTAGCGTGTTATGGGCAACAACAACTCAACCTGTAAGAAATCGAAAGGACATAAGTACTCGTTCATTCAATTTTCGACCTATAACCCATGTTGAACTTGCCAAACCTACAATCAAATCTGAGATTTCTCAACGGCAATCGGCTGAAAGGGACACATTTAGCCGTCTAGCCCCATAGACTCCCATTCATTTTGCACTCGGGGGTGATCGCCCCCAGTGGAACTCTGGTGGAACTACAACCAAAATTCGGTACAATAGGACTTAATAGGGAGTGAACAGGCTCTCCGTAGACGGGCTCTGCCCATACAATGTATTGTTGGCTATTGCCACAGATACCCGTGCGGCTCCAGACTGGTTTTATGATCCAGGGTCACATATATAGAACATTTTTAACCGTTCCCTTCTTGGAATCATTTGATATGTATTTATTTAGTTTTAAATTATTACATTATTTTTAATTTAAATAATTTTTATGAATAAAACGCCTCCAAAATGTACTTAATCATTAGAAAATAATTGAAATAACCATTTAAACATATGATTTTATTTATTTATTTTTTATCCTCGTATGAAACCTTTTTGGCATTAGGGGTTCATTATAATTGAGTCAAGTAACATTGAGTCTCGCACACGACACAGCAATCTAAAGACGCGGCGTTCAAGTTACAGTAAAAGAAGTTCAATTATGAAAGCTTTTTATCGTTCATAATTCAAATAGCTTAAAAAAAACATTAAAAAACATGTTTTATTAAAAATGTAAAAATGCTAAATATTTCCTGTAATGGGCAGGTTTAGGGATAGGGGCTGTGTGTGTGTGTGTGTGTGTGTGTGTGTGTGTGTGTGTGTGTGTGTGTGTGTGTGTGTGTGTGTGTGTGTGTGTGTGTGTGTGAGTGAGTGAGAGTAAGTAAAAAATTGGCACCATTTTTTCACATGAAATTTTTTTGTACACCGTGACATATGCATCTTTTTGCAGCATTACCGAATTTGATAAATCTTGTTATCCTATAAGCACTTTAAGCTCTGTATTGCAATCCACCGTATACGGTCATTATATTATTAGCTCTGCAGATTTCAGTTTTAGACATTCATATCACACTTAGTTTGCATTGAGTTGATGTGTTGGTGGTGACGGTCAGAAAGCCGCCGCCTCGCTGTCACAACAGGAGGATAGTGACAAGAGCGTCTATTTGTGTCCTTTTGGTGTCGGTTTTCACTGTCTGTGACCTTCGCACTCGACTGATCTGTTAGCATTACACTCCCAGAATTTTTTTTTTGCATTTTAGGGGTACAACAGCTTGTCATTGGGACAGTATACCCTTAAAAGGACATCTTTGTATCTTATTTATACCTTAAAGATTCATACTATTGCTACTCTAAGGTACTAATATGCACTTTTTTTCTGAGAAGCGGCTCATGATGTCTCTCGATATGTGAGCGCCCACAGACACAAACTGTTTCACAAGTAGAGGGTTTGTGTTGCTTGATTTTTCATTGAGAAGGCACAGTTGTCGAGACGCTCCACTTGAGGTTTAAATGTCACTTTGGCTTCAGAAACGTCAGTTTTTTAAATCATCTTTCCTCCTGTTAACTTCATCTCTTTGCTTATCTTTCACTTCCTGAAGCGAGATTCAATTTTCTGATTGCGGTTCAAGCATTGCCTACAGATCTGGGTTGACGGGAAATCAAAAACACCCCAGCCCCAAATCAGCTGGACGTACTATTTTAAGTCATTCTCATGTCCTCATTCGCTCCAAAAACAAACCCGGCCCTAAAGATACCCAACAACAACAGCGGCTGGATCAAACCGCTGCACCCATAGGGTTCTTCAAAGGGCAAGATGCTAATTGTAGCCTTGGTTTTGGTCCTATCATTAGTCAAACAGCAGCCAGTAATCAGCAGCACAATCGCGTGTCGCTGGGCTTCCTGTGATGGAGTCCGCATGCTTTTCTGCTGTCACTGAACGCTCATCAGCTGATGTGTGTAACTGTTCATTAGTGCCAGCTTTTAAACAGTGTACTGGATCTGGTCAACTTGGGATGTTCATTCAGCTGTGCCTTTTGAAATGGAGAGATTTAGCTGCGTAAAGGGGTCCTATTCTGCTCTTTCCCACATGTTCATCTTTAGTGTGTTTAATGTTGCTGTTTGAACATTAAAACATTTCTGAACTCCTGAAACGCCTCCATTGTAGTCTTCAGTTTCTTCCGGGAACGAACACGTCACAATATTCCTCATTTAAATAATTCAAACGCAGAATAAAGGGGCGGGGCCTGGTCATTTTTATCCTCATATTCTCCATTGTTGCGGCTCCTCTCTTCCCAGTCTGTCAGTGACGCTCTGTTTAGTTCCTGTCTCTATGAAGCCCCTCCTTCTGAAAAGCACACTGTGCTCTGATTGGACGGCTGGATCAGTGTGTTGTGATTGGTCGGCTGGATCAGTGTGTTATGATTGGTCAAAAGCTTCAAGCGTGTTTGGGGAAAAAGTTAGAATTGCGTTAAAAAAAAGTCCGAATTTTGAGGAGAGTCAAAATTGCGAGAAAAGTCCGAATTGCGGGGGGGGGGTCAGAATTGCGAGATACAAACACAGTTGCAATAAAAAAAAATCTGAATTGCGAGAAAAAGGTCCAAATTGCGAGAGAAAAAGAGTCAGAGTTGTGAGAAAAAGTGAGAATTGACCCTTCGCAGGGGAGATTGATTGACAGGTGATCTGACCAATCATACTTCGCCATCCGCCATTTTGTCGGACAAAGCAGTCAGGAGAGTTAGTAGATTAACACTGGAGGATTTGAACTTGAGAAGCGGAGTGTACTGACGTCTCTCCGCGGTTTTATAAACAACATTCCTTCTGATGTTCATTCATGTTTATTTGATGCTATAAATGAACTAGAAGGAAGAGATGATCGGTTCACGAGCGGCTTTAACTGAAGCGACAGACACATTAAAGAGCCACAAAACGATATTTATTGTTTACATTTCTTTTAAAAATGACCAAATTGGAAAGTGAGACTTTGTTAAATTACAAAAGTAACCGAAAAGTGACCTGGTCTGTCCTGTCTGTCAGTGTCCTCTCTGCTCCGCGGTGTGTTTGTCACTGCGTGAGAACATGGTGTGTGTGAGAGCGGCGTAGCTTGTCGGACATAGCGACAGTAACTAAGGGGGGCGGGTCTTTGCGAATGGTCAATTTGCGAGATATAAAGTCACAATAATCTTTTCAATAGTTTTATTCTGTGGCAGAAACAAGCTTCCATTGTGGCCACTGAACAGCCACTGGCCGGGTAGCATGAACTGCTAAGAATACTCTTATATATATATCTTATACTAAATCATTTTTAAACCTGTTCTAGTAGAGCACAGAAACAACATCAAGACTTGGAAAAGTTCCTCTTTAAGAGTGTTTATATACAGTAAGACCTACAGATGCGCCGATTGTGATTATGGTTTCTAAAGATCTCTAAAGTCAACATGAATTCAAAGTTTACTCTGAAAGTAAAATAACATGACTGTGTTTATTGCGTTTATATAGTTTGAATAATTTATATATGAAAAAACACCCACAGTGGCATCTGCAGAAAATTTAATTTTTCTTAGTGATATTTGGCAGGAGTTTATCAGGAAGTGACGATTTAGTTCTCGCTGGAATGAAACGAGAAAATTTTCTCATTCACTCAAATATTTTTTGTTTTGTTTCTATAATTAAATTGGATAAATTAATCATTTTAAATAGACTGCAGCAATTAACATTTCATCAAAACTAGTAAATTACATGTTGTTTAGTTGTCATTTAAGAATTTGGGAGAATCATGATCTCTATTTAAAAAAAAAAAAAACTTAATTCTTTATCCTTTATCCATAATAATTTATCCAGAATCGGTGCAGCTCTACAACATGATAGTGAGTAAATGATGGCAGAATTGTCTTCTTTTTTTTTTTTTTTTTGAGAAAAAGAGTAGTTTATACAAGGTAAGAAATGACACACATACAGAAGAATTAAAACAAAAAAATTATTCTGAAAAACAAAACAAAAACAAATAAATGGAAAACAGTTAAATATATGGATATCGATATAAGTAAATAAAAAAAATATTTTCATTATTTGTAATCACAACTTTTTATCTTTTGTCAAATCAACTTTGATAATTAATGTAGTTCAGATAACATGATATTTTGAGTTTCTTTTGATTAAACCAATCTCTTTCATTGCATTAACTTAATTGATTAATTTCAATGAACTACATTTTTTAAGGCAACCAGGTAACTTTCTTTTTTAAGTTAAACCAACTTTTTTTTTTTTTACAGTGAGTAATAAGGTAAGTAATTAAATATTTAGTGATATAGATACAGGCAATTTAATACAATCATAGTAATAGTAATAGAGTTGTATACAGAATTATCATTTTTAAGTGACATATACCCTGCTGCAAAAACAAAACAAAATGTCAGCTGATTTTTGACAGCAAAGTGTGATATATGTTAAGGTGCACCATTCATATTTCATACCAATACAAACACATTGTGAATATTATTCATGTGGTGAGCGTTCTTACACGTGTTAGTGTCGTTTCCACAGCAGGCGTTCCTGGAAGCCAGCGTACTAACGCAGATGGCCGTGAGTTTCCCTGTTCCTCCCACGTCCCGTTTCCTTGTGTTTATCATCAGAGGTTTGAAGGAAGGATGCTTCATATGTCCGTATCCTCTACAGCTGCACCGTAAAGCCTCGGTCCACAGCGTACTGAAGCGACGCGGGATCAAGGCCGTGGGCTACACCCAACAGAAGTGTCAGGATCTTCTGTACTTGAGGAAACTGGATGTGAGTGCGATCACACTTCTTCAGGATTTATGACAGTCATGGCATGTTCCTGTAGCACAGAGACCCCACCAAAATCAACACTTCATCAATCAACACATCTCCTGAGCTCATCACAAGTGCTACATTATGTTACGACTGTGTTTAAAGAACTAGTATGACTAACTAAAAGTTAGTTCGGGGTAATCAGTCTTACTTTTCAGTATCAATTAGACCAATCTATACATTGTTAGGTAACCGACTTAAAAAGTTATGAACAGAGAAAAATGATTTATATAAGACTATTCTTAGCAGTTCATGCAATCGGTCACTGGCTGCTCAGTGGCCACAATGGAAACTGGTTTCCGCCACAGAATAAAACTATTGAAAAGATAATTGTGACTTTATATCTCGCAATTCTGACTTTTTTCTTGCAATTCTCACTTTTCCTCGCAATTCGGACATTTTGCTCTCAATTTTGATTTTTTTCTCGCAATTTGGACATTTTTCTTGCAATTATGACCTTTTTTATTGCAACAGTGAGTTTGTATCTTGCAATTCTGATTTTTTTTATGCAATTCTGACTTTTTTCTCACAATTCTGAAATTTTGTATCGCAACTGTGAGTTTGTATCTCGCAATTCCGATTTTTTTATGCAATTCTGACTTTTTTTTCTCGCAATTCTCACTTTTTTCTTGCAATTCTCACTTTTCCTCGCAATTCTGACATTTTTTATCGCATGTGAGTTTGTATCTCGCAATTCAGATTTTTTCCCTCGCAATTCTGAAATTTTTTTCTCACAATTCTAAATTTTCTCGCAACTGCAAGATTATATCTCACAATTATTTTCTCTGAGGGGGGAAAGACTGACTTTTTAAACTTAGAACTGCTTGTTTTTATTTCACAATTCTGACTTTATAACTCGCAATTGCGACTTCATATCATGCAACTCTGAGAAAAAAATTCTAAATTGATAAAAAGTCTTATCAAAATTACTTTTTTACTTTTTTATTCAGTGGCGGAAACTAGCTTTCCACAGGTCACTATGGTGTTTTGATGGTTTCTAACAGTCTCAGGTGAAAAGAGTCCACCATTAAATCTCTGTGATCTTCTAGTCTGTAGAAACGGCCGGTCCCTCGTTCACTGTGCGTCTGTGGGATTTCCTCCTGATCCTCGTCTGATCGCAGTACAACACCACAACTCTCCTCAACAGCACACATGATTTCAGGAATCATTCATGTCTGCGTGACAAAAAATGCATGACCAATTTCAATACTTGGCATCTAGTCAACTAATCATTATGAGAAGAACGGAAGCTGTTTGGAAACGCCCATATGGAGGATAATGTCCCCCACGTGAATTAGAGGAATTCTGGAGCTCATTTGGAAACAGACTCTCGCAGGTTGAAACTGAAACAGGCGTTGCTCATTTAGGTCCATGTTTTGCCTTGGCACAGACAGTGTTTCTGCAAGCCGTGGAGGTGAGTTTCAGTAGGTGGCGCTGTTCATCCAGCCAAACATGCTGACTCACAGGTCCAAACGAGCCACAATCACTGCAGCCTTAAACACTCAGATACAGCTGAAGGGGAAATTAATTGAATGTTCTCCTCAGAGGAGAAACATTGTTATGAACTCATGCGCCAATTTATTGCTACAATTTTATCCCTTTTGGGAAAATTACAGTCTGTTTCTCTGATTGACTAGCTTAATAGAGTAGAATAGACTTTGTGAATTAGGGCATGACGCTCATTCTGTTCATTTCCCCCTCCAAATTTAATAAGAACATTTCTCCTGAAAAAAATGGGCTTAATTTAACAGAAAGAATTGGTTGAATTTGATAGAGAAGCAGATATATCTTTCCACTTCCACTCCTTTTAAACTTAAACTGTATTTATATAAATACACACACACACATATATCAGAATGCACATATATTATACTGTATATATATATATAAATACACACATGCATGCTTACACACACACACACACACACACACACACACACATATATATATATCCAATTATCATCTTGCAAATAAAGTCATTTTGTATGTTTAGTTTAATTTTGTGTGCGTTTTTTAACGTTTAGCTGGTTGATCAAATACTAAGTCAAGAAAAATTATGTTTGCATGTGAAAAATGAAGTCAAGCGCACGATTGGTGAATGCGCTGTCGGATTTTTGTTTCCCGAATCAGACTGCTTTCCAAGTCATTTGGCTACGTAATCGAGCAGATGGCAAATGTTCGTACTTGAACATGTATGCATTTGTTTATTTTGTTTACACCGATTTATGTTGAAACCTTGTTTCACGATTAACGAGTTTCCCGTGACAGACACCAGTGACGATTGCATATTAAACGTGACATTTGTGTGCAATAATATGTCTGCCGTGACGAATCTCTAATGATGTTTACTCATTTCAATGAGCGTGTTTAGCCATCGCTACACGATTCACATTCTCCTCTTTGTGAGACGCACTTCATCCGGCAGTAAATCTGTAAACACTATTGTTTGCCTCACAGCCTTATTAACTCTAAAAGCCGGCGTGGGGATGGGTTGAATCATTCTGTGGATTTAACTTACTTTTCTGTGGATTTGATCAAACTAACCTTTGCTAATGACATTGCGGCGCTTGATGGAAGGAGATAAGGTGCTAATTGCTGGAGGTGCTATTAACGCAGAGAGCATCTAATGGTTTCCGGTGAAAGTTGATGATCAAAATAACGATCAGGCCATTTGGCGGAGACATCCAAGGGCTGCTGTTTATACAGTCAAGCTAGAAGCATGGCTGTATATGTGACTACAAAACCAGTCATATGGGCCAATTGTTTTTTATACATTTATACATAATCTAAAAGCTGAATAAATAAGCTTTCCATTGATGTATGGACTGTTAGGATAGGACAATATTTGGTCGAGATACAACTATTGAAAATCTGGAATCTGAGGGTGCAAAAAAATCTAAACATTGAGAAAATCTCCTTTAAAGTTGTGCATTTATGTTCACGATTGTGCAGCACTCACTCACAAAAATACATGTTTTATATATTTACGGTAGGAAATGTACTAAATATCTTTATGGAACATGATCTTAATATCCTAATGATTTTTGGCATAAAAGAAAAATGGATAATTTTGACCCATACAATGTATAGTTGGCTATTGCCACAGATATACCCGTGCGACTCGTGACTGGTTTTGTGGTCCAGGGTCACATATGTCTAGGAGGTTTCATAATCCTTTTTCGTTTCCAGATGGCAAACAAGGACACTAGATCTGCTCTCTCTCCACACTTCCCTGTGGCCTGTCACCTCAGACGCCTCCCGAGGCCTTCAAGGTCGAATTAATAGGCAAATTTGTAGATCTCTGTCCTGCATGTGGAGATTTTTCCCAGCACTATGTAAATTTCATTGCATATATTTGAAATTTAGAGTGCTATCACAGTAGACCTTTGCATCGAGTGGCTAGCTCCGTCTTTGTTGGTTTCTGTGCTAAATATTGGGCCAGGAACTCACTTTATGACCCTCCTTGTCAGGTTTGGCTGGGAACAAGAAAACAATAGTGTGAACCGTGGACAACTCCCAGTCAGTGATATGACAAAATGCCCCAGGAAACACCTCTTTACCTCTTCAGGAAATACTCTGTCTCTCTCCTTATGCACCTTTTCTTGAAACTGCTGAGAAGATGTGTTTTATGCATTACGTGGGAAGATTGTTCGTATATGCACATGGCAGTTGGGCTTATTTTAGAACAAAACTTGTTCACATTTTAAATGCATTTTCACATCCCAAAAAATTATAAACATCAGGTGCACAATACAAAAGTATCTGTAGATAATAGAAAAAAATGCTAAACAAAAACCTCAAGCTCACCAAAACAGATGTGATGGTTTGAGCAACGTTCTCTCCATCGGGCATTTTAGCCAATTATTTAATGCTAAAAGATATTCTTTGCATATTAATATAGTACGGGTAAGCGAAACTTATAGACACTGTGGCTGCATGCGCTGGAGTAGCGACACATCATGCATATTCAGATTAAATCAATGTCATTCTTTTCAGGAAAAACAAGCCAGAATGAAACATGTAAATGACGCTCATTATAGAATGTGCTGGATCCATTATATGTCTGACAATTAATGCTGCATTAGTATCCTTTTCAATTACCTGATATGCATAATTTCTTTAGCAATCGTGTGCATGTAAATAAATGACACTGTCAGATTTGAATCAGAACATTTTAACATTATTAATGTCTTTACTGTCACTGTGTGATTTAGTGCATCATTGCTAAACAAAATTATATATTTTTTCTAATTTATTCTGTGCAACACACACACGCGCGCGCACATATATATAAAGTGTTCCATGTTATTTAAACTAATGTGCAAAAGCCTTGATCAAAACCTGTATTTCACTTTATTTCACATGCATATGGCTAAATAATCCATAATCTCATCAGGTCATAAACTGTACTAATATAATATCTGTCAAAGGTGTGTGTGCGTGCATGCGTGCGTGTCCGTGCATGAGTGCGTGGTGCGTTTGTGTGTATATACTGTATATACCGGTTGTTGTGTGCTTTTTCATTGCAGATCTCAGAGTTTGCATTGGTACATCTAACAGCGCTTTCCCTCTGGAGCAGATTAACCCCACCACACACACACATACACACACACACCTAATATATTGGCGGCTTTATCAGTCACATGTTTGATGCTGATTTAAAGATTGGCTCCATTCACCCGTTAAGCTCAGATATGTGATAATGGAGTCGTATACTGTTTTTTTTCAGCCCAATCTCATGGCAATTCGTACGAATTTTACGAGGTGGCTAACTCGTACC
Organism: Phoxinus dragarum; assembly: GCA_033366665.1. Taxonomy (NCBI): domain Eukaryota; kingdom Metazoa; phylum Chordata; class Actinopteri; order Cypriniformes; family Leuciscidae; genus Phoxinus; species Phoxinus dragarum. The sequence goes on from JARPMJ010006408.1 coordinate 43,164, forward strand.
AATTCATACGACCTCACTCGTACGAATTTGTAAGTTTTTTGCTAAATCGTACATATTTTACGAGTTGCCAAAATCGTATGAATTCATACGAATGACCTACCCCTGACCCCGCCCCTAAACCTACCCATCACGTGGGTTTAGACAAATCGTACAAATTCGTACGAGTGAGGTCGTACAAATTCGTACAAATTAGCCACCTTTTAATCACTCGTACAAATTCGTACGAATTGGTCGTGAGATAGCGTTGTTTTTTTCCATGTTCGTCTTTGAGCATGAAGAAGCTCTGAGTTCTTCTCTATATCAGTGTCAGTGTTTCTGAACTCCTGAAACGCCTCCATTGTAGTCTTGGGTTTCTTCCGGGAACGAACACGTCACAATATTCCTCATTTAAATACGCAGAATAAAGGGGCGGGGCCTGGTTGAGTTAGTTAGTAGTGTGTTGAACTGGCAGTTATGGTAAGGGGCGGGGCATTTCCCGAACACACTGGAAGAGCTTGACCAATCACAACACACTGATCCACCCGACCAATCAGAGCACAGTGTGCTTTTCAAAAGGATGGAAAGAAGGGCATAAAATCAATGAAATACAAGAGAATACACATTAAGGGACACATTAAGTAGCTGCAGGTTGAGCTAATGTGTGAATAACCTACTAACCTGAGACGTGGTCTTGTTGCTTGATTGTTGTAAGTAGTGGAGTATTGACTGGTGCTTTTCCTCTCCTACACACATAAAGAAAATTAGGAACTAAATAGCCTGAGTTACTTCACAGAAGACAAGTGAAGCTTTCCTGTTTGCTGGGGTCATTAGTGCTGTTTGGTAGAGAAAGCATTTATTGCTCATATTAAAGCCCCAAAGTATGTGATGCAAATGCTATACAAGCTTGTTTTTCTGTCGTTCAGCTCTAAAAGGTCAGACTCGGGCCAGTAAGAAACGATTCAGAGCAGCTTTGCATTGTGCCAGTGTATTCTGGCACAATGCAAGTTTATATATTGTGTATAAGTGTGTCGATTACAATGTGCAATTGCACCGGAAGGCATCACATATATTATCTTTAGGAGATCTCATGTAAAACATGCCATCAGTGCCCATGCATTTAAAAATAAAATATATATATATTTTTTTTTTTACCATGACATGAGCGAAGCTTCCGTTTCTCCGGGTGAGCATCTTTGAAGTGGTGATCATCAGTCTCTCGTCTTTGTGAGACGGTGGAGTTTGTTGCCATGGCAACGGAGGAAGAGACGGAGAGAGGGATATATGGGCATTGAAGTGCAAAGTGTACGCATGATGCCACAATGGTTACCATGGCAACATACTTGATCACTATTTCCATTTGAATGAAATCAAATGGATGTTCGTCTCGATGTGCATTTTCTGAATATTGATCACATATAGACAGTTCTGGTGTAATTGTGCATGTCATTTCAAAGAAATATAATTGCAAAATAAAAAAAAGTCTTCCAAATATTATCAAACCGTATCAAAACATCATTTCATTTTTAGTGCACCCGTCAAGAGACTCTTTTCGCCATCCAAACAATTCCTGATGGATTGTTTTGTTTTAGTTGGAAAAGCAAGTTGGTTTGTGAATATCTTTATATGTTGACATTAGATACGTAAATGTAAACAGTGTTGGGTGTAATGCATTATTAATAATTCATTAATTGGTGTAATTTAATTACTTTCCCCTTTACTCGTAATTTTTCTGTCATTTAATTGCAGTTACTTCTGATGTTACTGCACAGAACAATATAAAGCAATAGTGGATTTAATATCAGAATTTAATGTCTAATGTTAAAATGTGTTTAAATACTTAGAATAATTTACGCAAATTTTAGATTTATTTGAAAGAATTAAAAGTGCGGTTTAATGAACTATCCTTGAATTGTTCAATTGGTCGAGGTTGATATGGGATTTAGAAAGCAGTTAGCACCAGTAATAAACAATGCAATATTTTTTAGAGAGCGTAATTCATTAGATTACTGTACTAATTAATTACTCTCTCTAAAAAGTATTGCATTACTGATTACTGGTACTAACTCACTAAAATTAAACTATTTTAGAGTAATTTATCCAACACTGAATACCAATCCTGTTCAAAAGCAGCCAGTGAAGATTATTTTAATAAATTAATACTTTTAGGTGACAGTGAAGACTTTTATTATGTAAAATTTCAGTTTTTAAATAAATGCTGTTCTTTTGAAAATTCTATTCATCAAAGAATGATATGATACAAAAAAATAATATGTATCACAAAAATATGAAACAGTATAAACTGTTTTCAACACTGATAACAATCAGAAATGTTTCTTGAGAAGAAAATCAGCATATTATAGTGATTTCTGAAGGATCATGTGACGCTGAAGACTGGACTTTTGTTTACAGACTTCTTGGCAAATCTGAGAACAGATTGAGACGTTGTTGAGATTTTGAAATCCTGAGATTAATGATATTTTTCTCATCTGAGGAGAAGGAGACTTATATAAGCAAAAGTCTCCATTTGCTCTCTAAAGAAATTGAGATATTAAAGATTACAATTCATCCGTGAATAATCATTCACAATCATTAATTCACAAACTGACAAAGATGCTGGCATTCCTCCTGTATCTCAATGCTACATTGTTCCTCGTGAACTGCTTTTCTGTTCATGCCAATTGGTTCCCCCGCTTGATAATAAACGCAGTTATACGTGTGACGAGTGTCTTAAGTCAGCAGACAGTTATGAAACAGCCACATTCAACTACTTGAAAATAGATCTATTGTGTGTGCATTAAAAAAATTCAGAAAGTAAATGTTGTGGCCCAAGAGAAATCTCTCGAGGTCACACCAATGTCAAAAGTTAATGTGTGTGAAGTCTCTGGAATTTCTCGATTTAAAAGCCTTTGAAATCCGAGACTTTTAACACGGCTGCACGGCCCCAGATAGCCTTAAAGCTGGTAATAACACAGAAATGACTAAAGCACCCCGATGTGACAGAAAAATTGATGTCGGAGAGGAGGAGGGTAACAGGAGATCTGTGACAACAGCTGAGAGAGAAGTTCACAACCTCCCCAAACCCATCTGAAGATCTGTGACTGACTGCTCATCTGTCTGCCTCATACTGGCGCTCGATGCTCTGCTAAATCCTGCCTTCAAGGTCGACCCGGGGTTAGAGAGCATTAGACTTGTGTTCATGTTAGTAGGGGGTTTGTGAGATTGTTGCTTAGTGCTAAATAAAAAGTTCTGTCATGAGACTCCTTAAAGGGATAGTTCACTTTGAAATTAAAATGGTATGTTTTTGTCTTACCTGAAGTGCATCCAAGATGTAGGTGTCTTTGTCTCCGCAGTAGTTTCAATTTTGATATTTTTAAGTCAAACCGTTCTTGTCTGTCAGTCATATAGTGCAGGTATATAGGCACTGTCTCCAAAAGCATGCAGAGATGTCTCTAATACCATGCAAAGAAAAAAAATCCCCATCGTAAGTGCACATTGATGGCCTAAGACACGAAACAAGCGGTTTGTGTGATAAAACGAACAGTATTTATATCGTTTTTATCTCTTTTGCACAACCACGTCCATCTGATCTGTTTACTTAGTCTGCGCAAGCGCCGTAGAGCGACGTAAAACTCTCCATAGACGCGGCTTAATCCGAGGGGCGGGAAAAGCGGTTGTCTCTCAAACTCCCTCTGCACGCAATAGGATACACAACCAACCAGAGCAACGAAGACGGTGACGTAGTCAGAGCGGCAAAGATCCGGTCCAGCAAAACTCTGAACACTTCTTCCTTTTTAAAGAATGACTTAAGTGCCGTTCTTTGCTCTTTTCTTAAAGAAACACTTAACTCCAAGTCCTCCAGAGTCGCGGCCAAAAGCCGTTCGAAAGACCGCTGTTCTCCATCCGCAGCCGCCATTCTTTGTTTTCAAGTGGCAGCCGTCGCAACTCTGTCGTCATATGTTAAGCCCGCCCCCGCCTACTCTATACACGACGTGATTGGCCTGACCCAATTTAGGTTTTTGCAGCTAGAAGGTCTATGGAGAGTTGCTAGACTGCCCTGGCTGCAAAATACATTTTGCTGCCGCTACACTCTAAAAAATGCTGGGTTAAAAACAACCCAATTTGGGTTATTTTGGCAACCCAGCGCTGGGTCAAAAAGGGACGTACCCAGCGCTAGTTGGGTTTAATTTTTGACCCAGCATGCTGGGTTGTCATTTTAACCCAATTATGGGTTTAAAATTACTACAGTGCTGGGTTAATGTAAACCAAAATGGGTTGGAAATTTAAAACTCAAAATTTTAGTAATTAAAATGACTAGTTAAAATGTAGGGTGCGTCTAGATTTCTAGGCTACTTGAGAGCATATATACGGCAACTTTCCTGAACCCGCTCCTAAACACCTGAAGTTTCTAGTAATCCTGAAGACCTTGATGAGCTGGATCTGGTCCTCCAGGAACTGAGCCTGACACCCCTGTCTTAACCCATTAAGCACTCGCATAAAACAGGCCTATATGTGTCAAGACATCGGCATGATTAATAATATGATAAATACAATCGACAAACGGGATCCATTTTATTATCATCTAATTTATTGCGCTCTTCACACTCAATTGTTTATCTCTGACTAACATTAAATGCATTCAGAGCCATTGGGTGACACTAAAAGATCATTCCTCTTGCTTTATTCATTATTCATCCCATCATTAGCTTATTCTTAAACAGCTTTCCTGATCTGTCGAAGGTAATGATGCGTAGTATAGCGTTAAGCTGGATATGAAGTGGCTCTGCGTCGGTTCATGAGCTCACGCCGCAGTGGTTTAATGTGCGGTCGTTTCTGTAGAAAATGCATTATGATAAAAAGTGACGCTCTAAAATGTTTGGGAAGGGATACATATGAAGAGTCCTTTGTTTTGTTATCGTTTTATTAGAAATGTAATGATATCTGACATGAAAAGGATTGATTTTCTGATAGTGTCTTTAGCATGTCGAGAAAAGTTTTGTGAATTAAATCATCAGCACTTGTGCGACTCACGTGTCATGGTATGTGATATAATATTATTTAATCATTTCCTGATGAATCCTGATGTTTATTTTTGGAGCAGCACCTCCTACGCAAGTTACAATATTTGTAATATTATAGTATAAACTAACATGAGCAATATTTTTTTTGCAGCAGCAGCAGCATTTATTCACCTTTGTTAATGTTTGTTAGCAAAGGTTAATAAATGTGCATTAACAGACATACGTTTTGATCTCTAAAATGTGTTAGTTAATGCTTATTAACATTAGCCGAGATTAATAAATGCTGGATTGCTCATTTTTAGTTTTTGTTTACTAATAACTAATGTCAACAAGTGAAACCTTATTGTAAAGTGTTATTTATTTATTTATTTATACATTCTGTGTTCAAATACAGAATGTCCTGTTATTTTTTAAATATAAAATAAAATAAAATAAAATGCACAGTCAATTTATAGATATTTATCGGATACATGCTGTAAAAAAAGAATCAACTTTGAATAAAGCATGTTCAGCAAATGACCTGACAGTGAATTTGTTTTATTTTACATTTTTACAGTGGACTTTTAAACCTTTTATAAAAATAAAAAAATGGAAATCCAAATTTTAATAAATATTTTATATTCATAAATGTATCCAACATTCACAACATGTATCCCACTCTAAAAAATGCTGGGTTGTTTCAACCCAATTTGGGGTAAAACATGGACAAACCCAAATGTTGGGTTAAAAATGTAATTCAAAAATTGAACCCAACGGCTGGGTTTGTCCATATTTTTCCCAAAAATGGGTTGAAACAACCCAGCATTTTTTATTAACAATGGATGTTTTATTTCATTTCATCCACAGTGGATTTGTAAACCTTTACAATATTTGAATAAATGTTTAATATTCCCAGATAAAATAAAATAACCCATGTCTCTGCCAGTGTGCTGTATGATGTTATGGGCTCAGGTGACCTGCAGAGATCCTCCAGTGAGCAGGAGTGTTTGAGTGACCCCTGACCTCAGCTGAGCGCTACCGCAGGGCTTTTCCCACAGTGTCAGCCAGATCTGAGCATTTGATCCCGCATCTGTACTGGAGAATGCATCGCTTGTGAAACACAGAGGAACAGGAGAAGCCCTGCTGTCCTGTCTGGGTGTCAGGCTCAGTTATTGGCCCGACCCGAGGATGTGTCGCTGGTGTGTTTGTGCCATCTTATCTGGCCGAGAGCGAGACACGACCTCTCTGTGTGCAGCGCTGAGAGCAGAGTAACGGCAGATGTTTGCAGATCTCACTGCGAGATCGTGAGAACAGCCTTGAGGGAGACGTGGTGTTGTTTTCAGCGGGGAATTTAAATCAAAATGCATGAAATGTGGCGACACGTGACTCTCTCTTTCTACTCACACAGTATTTGTGTATTATACAGTATTATACAGTCCACAATGTGTGCATTTATGCATACAAGAATACAGCATCCCATAACTCAACCTTGTATTTCCAATGTAATGAATGAATTGGAGGTGAAATATGACTCATTATTCTGGGATAAATTTGAACACAAAGTGTGTTCTGCAGACTGTAGACTGTGAAAACTGCTGATTGTAAAAGCTTTCCAGTTTTGTGTTGCATGAATCAGACAGTGAACGGACTGTGTTATTTTAGTATTATTTATATCCCTATAAGTATGTATCAATATTTTTTTTAATTAGCTTTTATTTTTAATATGTTTAATTCTCAGTTTTAGTTTGTTTTAGTATTTTTGCTTTTTTATTGGGTTTAATTTTATTTAAAAATTTTAATATTTTTTGTATTTCAACTTAAACTTATTTACTTTCAGCTAAATTAAATTAACAAGGCAGCATTTTTTTCATTTGTTTTGCTTTTCATCTAATATTTATATCTTATTTTATTTCTTAATTTGATTAATGTTCACAAATCCACTTATAAAATAAAATAAAATAAAATAAAGTGTAATGATTGTTTAAGTTTAAGCTTTTCATCTAATATTTATATCTTTTTTTATTTCACAATAATTTTTTTCTACAAATCCACTGTAAAAAATAAAATTAATGATTAAGTTTAAGTTTTGCATCTAAAATTTATATATTATATTATTTAATCTCTATCTAAATTAGTTTAATATTCACAAATCCACAGTAAAAATTTAATTATTGAATTTAATTTAATTATTTAAATTAAAAATTAGACAATGTGCATGAAAATAAAGCATCTCATTATTTTTAGCTAACAATACCAGGACTGTTGAAGACTGGGACTGAACTCTCTGACCTCATGTTGTGCTCCACTAAGAAAGTCTCATCTCGTGATTACACAACAAAAAGCCTTCGAGAACACATCTGTGTTTTCTGCACCTCGCTGCATAACTTTAAACACAATTACCTAAAACATCTGCTCGGTGAAATAATATAAACATAGCACTATTCATATTGTTACAAAATGCAAATGTCTGACTTTTTATTATCGTATGAAGTAAATGGTAATTTCAGGAAGCTGCATGATTTTGAATATGATTGTGGTCCTAATAATCGTAACATTGCATTTAGTTGCATGATTAATACTGAACTTTAATTCAGTAAGTGGGATCAGTTCCCTACAGATTACACTAGTGGAGGTGTAATCATTTCAAGTTTTAGCAACATTTCTCTTAATCAACGTCTGGAAAAGTTTCTTGTTATGCAAGAAGAGAAACGGTGTGTGTTGTTCTCATGCAGGATTAGATGTTATTTCACAGTGGATGCCATGCTTTGAGGTTATGAAATAAACATCCCTCTTTTGCTTCCCTGGATAATTGGATCTACTGTTCTGAGCCCCTCGTCTCACAGGTCATTATAAGGTCCAAACATGATGTTATCTGTGAAGAGTTGAAGGGATCAACAGGAGCTTTTTCAGGCCTAATGTTTTACTGTAGATATAAGGAGTCCTGTTCGGCTTTATTCCATGTTCATCTTATTTCTTTAGTGAAATGTTGTGAAAAAGCTCTACAAAGCTATAGTTCTTCTCTATATCAGTGTCAGTGTTTCTGAACTCCTGAAACACCTCCATTGTAGTCTCGAGTTTCTTCCGGGAACGAACACGTCACAATATTCCTCATAATAATAATTAATACGCAGAATAAAGGGGCGGGGCCTGGTTGAGTTGGTTAGTAGTGTGTTAAACTGGCGGTTATGGTAAGGGACGGGACATTTCCCAAACACACTCGAAGCGCTCGACCAATCACAACACACTGATCCAGTCGACCAATCAAAGCACAGTGTGCTTTTCAGAAGGAGGAGCTTCATAGAGACAGGAAGTAAACAGAGCGTTACTGACAGACTGGGAAGAGAGGAGCCGCAACAATGGAGGATATGGGGGAATAATTGTGCTCTAGTAGAGCCCAAAAACAAAATCAAGACTTTAAAAAAGGATATGTTTACACGACAACGATATGTTTAAAACGGAGACGTTTTTCCTTTGAGTTTTTCCGCGTACAGATGAATAAATGGCATGTTGAATTGATTTGGCATGTTGAATGGCATGTTGGCATGCCATGGCAATGTTGGCATTCAATGGCATGTTGAAATGGTTTTGACCATTGTCAAAACGATACTCATTCGCACAGATCCGCAAAAACAACTAAAAATGCTGTATTCTGCCGCCAGGCCATTAGATGGAGATGAAGCACTATAGACTGAACACGTGATACGCATGTGCATGACGTTATCGTTTTCACAGATTCACGTTTTTGTTGTTCACACGGAGACCGTTTTCAAAACATGCACTTTGAAACCAGTTTTCAAAAGTTTGTTTTCAGGCACCCAAAAAACGCAGCCAAACAGCCAAAATGCATACAAAAATCTTAAATTTTTAGTTGAAAACAGTGTCGTGTACTGGAAACCAATATGTTGATTTAAAGAATATCAAGAACTTTTTCAAGAAATTAGAAGGGGAAAATCATTGATCTCTTTGCTGAACTATACGGTGCTGCAACACTATTGAGAGTGAAGTTTCTGTTCTCTATCTGCTCTCCTTCTGCGCTCTTATCTGCTCTGGTGTTTGTTGCTGGTAAGCAATTTGCTGAAATTGTTCAAGGCCTCTCTTGATGTTCCTCCCACCCGATGGAAACGCCAGCGATTAGATTCTGCTGCGCTCAGCGCTTGGAAACCTCAGTTTGAGAGTTTGATAAGCTCACAGTTCTCTGATGCTTCAATCAAACTTTTTACTGAGTTTAATTTCCAGATAAGATACCAACAGAAGTGTGCTTGAAAAAAAATCAAGGTCATTTTGGGGTTATTGTATTCATGCTTTCTGCATGCATGATCACATCTGCATGCACATTGCTGTTCTCTAAATATTTAGTAATATTAATACTAAATATTCTCGAAATATTAGACTTCTCATTACGCTGCATTTTTATTTGAGTAATTTATCAGCACAGTCATTTTATCAACTCATTAATTCTTATGCATGTTCTTAAGACTAGCACATGTGACGCAAAATATAGATCATAAGGCAATCATGATGCCTGCCTGCATGTTGATTTGTGTTGATTAATTCATTGAAATGAATCGCATATTTCTCGTATAGCACCCATGTGTTTGGAGATATAAATTAATATGAAATATCCCAATATATTGTTAGAGCAAATTAAAACAGACCAATCTGACCAATCAGAGTAGAGTAGACCAATCACAACAGACTGGGCCATCTGACCAATCAGAGCAGAGTAGACCAGTCACAACAGACTGAGCGATCTGACCAATCAGAGCAGAGAAGAACAATCACAACAGACTGGGTCATCTGACCAATCAGAGCATAGACCAATCACAA
>JARPMJ010006409.1:0-2500 GCA_033366665.1 Phoxinus dragarum
GCATTAAAAAAAATAATTCATACTAGCAGCTCCACACAATGGAAGTAAACCTGCTCAAAATCCCTAGTTCATCTCTCAAAAGTCAGTATTTATGTGAATGAACATACTATCAGAATGAATAGTCCTTGTGTCATTGTTCACAAACAAGATAGTCAAAATGCTTCGTCTGTTGTCAATAATAAAGTGTTCAGTATTTTCAGATTTAAACTATGGCTACGATTTATATTTATATTCTTTAAATCACAATACATATACATTCATATACATACAGTATATATCCTGATGACATCGCTAGGCTATCATTATGGAGGGTATCACTGGTTGTTCCTCATCATAGGTCACACAATCACTATTCAATTAAAATGTATAAAGTTTATTAAATGGCAAAACAGAGAGAACAAAAATATTTAAGAGAGATAGAGAGGGAGGCTTATATCCAGGGCTTCCAATGCAATGCACTTGTGCAAAACGAAAACGCTTGTATTTTTAAAGCGCAAAGTTAAACAACTAAATCTTAATTTGAACTATAGGCTACACCAAATGCTGCGCAAAAAAATACGAATTTTTGTTTATGACTTATTGCCCCTTTATTAAACATTTAAAATATTCACAAATTAATATGGATTTTTACTTTTTTTTCTAGGACAAAATTAGAACCTGGAAATTATATTTTTCCCGCAGTGCTGAATGAGAAGAGCCATATACAGGCCTATGTCTCTGAACCACAGCCTACAGAAAGGTGATAGGCTAATGATAATAAATGTGTCTGAAAAAATAACGAGGCATTTTACTTGTTTATTAATAAACTATTGTTTTCTAAATCAGTGTCGGTTTAAAACATATCTCCATCTCCGCTGTTAAGCAGATGCGCCTTTAGAGAGAAATGCTCCTTTCATACGCATTACATAATCAGAAGGTATTAGCTTTCGATTCGAATCGAATGTGTTCGTTTTAAAGTGGACATTTCAAGCTTTAGCTGCAGGCTATGTTTAGTTTCAGTTCTCGCTCCAGTTCACGGAGATCATGCGCGCCTGATTGTTTTATATTATTTGACAAAAGCACAACGCTTTCTTGTTATTGTGAGTTTACACAAATAAAAGTAGTTACGATTAATGTATTATTATTTTCTGTATGACCAGAAATGATAAGAGTAGGCTATTTTCAGTTGTTTTTCACTGTTGATAGGAAAATGCAAGTGTTCGCGTCCGCGGGCTCCGTGCCATGCAGTGCGCGCTCACACTCCGCTCCACACAAACCGTTGGATATGCGTCAAAAATCTTGTGTTTATCTGTGATAATCTTAGTCCTGTATTATTATAGTCTGACCCATATTATGAATGACATTTGACAAATTGCTTTGTTCCTTTTTTGGATAAAAGCGTCTCTAAATATGTAGCCTAATAAATGTTATAATAATGATGATAATTATTTAATTATTTTTGCGTACACGGACCCCAAACACATTTTTTTTTAAATGTAATGAAAAATAATTACCAACTGAGACACAAAGTTGAGGAAAAATTACAAGTAAAACAAATTTGTAAATATTTGTTTGAATGTTTCTGTGTAATGAGCAGTTTTTTAGCTAAAAAAAAAGAAAAAAGAATCATTAGGAAACCATTGTCTAAAAGGAGTAGGATTGTGTCCAAGCCTGCGTTTTTTAAAACAAAAAAAACAGTAAAAACAGTAATATTGTGAAGTAATATTACACATTAATATAACTGTTCTGTATTTGAATATATTTTAAAATGAATAAGTTGAACATTAACCAGTCATCTCAATAGAACAGGGCCTTGGCGCCATCTACTGGCGATTTTATATTTATATTTAGTAGTTTCATATTTGTTTAGCCTCCTTTCATTTCGGCATTTACAACTCGGTTTAAATGAGCTTGCTAGAAGTTCATAGAACGATTTTTTATAACATAGAAATAATTAAGTAGCGTAATGCATCCACTTCAAGCTTTTTATTATTATTGTAGTCTATAGCCTATCTTATTTGATTTTTTACATTAAAAAAAACATTTTTTTTTAATGTATACAAACCTAAATAGTATTTTCTTAATATTATTCGAGGATAAAGATATAGGCTAAGACCACACTGTTTGAACAGTGTCTCAAATAAGAAAAAGTCCATCAAGTAGCTGCATAAAAATACGTGCGCTATTTTTATATTAACCAAAAGCATGTATTGCGTTCAGACGGGCAGACGTGCAGACGGGCAGACGTGCAGACGTGCAGACGTGCAGACGTTCTCCACACGCACGTTAACACGTCTTTAAGCTTGGTTAGGAAAGAAATGACACAAACCGAGCGCCATAAATGACACATTTGGAGCGCCATACGCACGCACGCACGCACGCACGCACGCACGCACGCACGCACGCACGCACGCACGCACGCACGCACGCACGCACACACACACACACACACACACACACACACACCCCTGCACTCCATGGCCCTCATCTGCACCTTCATCAGGAAGAGTGTTCTGCTCAC
>JARPMJ010006409.1:7500-40000 GCA_033366665.1 Phoxinus dragarum
TGTGCGTGTGTGTGTGTGTCCTCAGAGAGGAGTCTGGTGTGTTGTATCAGGATCTGACGTGTGTGTGTGTGTGTGTGTGTGTCTCAGAGAGGAGTCTGGTGTGTTGTATCAGCATCTGACGTGTGTGTGTGTGTGTGTGTGTGTGTCTCAGAGAGGAGTCTGGTGTGTTGTATCAGCATCTGACGTGTGTGTGTGTGTGTGTGTTGTGTGTGTCTCAGAGAGGAGTCTGGTGTGTTGTATCAGTATCTGACGTGTGTGTGTGTGTGTCTCAGAGAGGAGTCTGGTGTGTTGTATCAGTATCTGACGTGTGTGTGTGTGTGTGTGTCTCAGAGAGGAGTCTGGTGTGTTGTATCAGTATCTGACGTGTGTGTGTGTGTGTGTGTCTCAGAGAGGAGTCTGGTGTGTTGTATCAGTATCTGACGTGTGTGTGTGTGTGTGTGTCTCAGAGAGGAGTCTGGTGTGGTGTGTTGTATCAGTATCTGACGTGTGTGTGTGTGTGTGTGTGTCTCAGAGAGGAGTCTGGTGTGTTGTATCAGTATCTGACGTGTGTGTGTGTGTGTGTCTCAGAGAGGAGTCTGGTGTGTTGTATCAGGATCTGACGTGTGTGTGTGTGTGTGTGTCTCAGAGAGGAGTCTGGTGTGTTGTATCAGTATCTGACGTGTGCGTGTGTGTGTGTGTCTCAGAGAGGAGTCTGGTGTGTTGTATCAGGATCTGACGTGTGTGTGTGTGTGTGTGTGTGTGTCTCAGAGAGGAGTCTGGTGTGTTGTATCAGTATCTGACGTGTGCGTGTGTGTGTGTGTGTCTCAGAGAGGAGTCTGGTGTGTTGTATCAGTATCTGACGTGTGCGTGTGTGTGTGTGTCTCAGAGAGGAGTCTGGTGTGTTGTATCAGGATCTGACGTGTGTGTGTGTGTGTGTGTGTGTGTCTCAGAGAGGAGTCTGGTGTGTTGTATCAGGATCTGACGTGTGTGTGTGTGTGTGTGTCTCAGAGAGGAGTCTGGTGTGTTGTATCAGTATCTGACGTGTGTGTGTGTGTGTGTGTCTCAGAGAGGAGTCTGGTGTGTGGTGTGTTGTATCAGTATCTGACGTGTGTGTGTGTGTGTGTGTCTCAGAGAGGAGTCTGGTGTGTTGTATCAGTATCTGACGTGTGTGTGTGTGTGTGTGTCTCAGAGAGGAGTCTGGTGTGTGGTGTGTTGTATCAGTATCTGACGTGTGTGTGTGTGTGTGTGTCTCAGAGAGGAGTCTGGTGTGTTGTATCAGTATCTGACGTGTGTGTGTGTGTGTGTGTCTCAGAGAGGAGTCTGGTGTGTTGTATCAGTATCTGACGTGTGTGTGTGTGTGTGTGTCTCAGAGAGGAGTCTGGTGTGTTGTATCAGGATCTGACGTGTGTGTGTGTGTGTGTGTGTGTGTGTGTCTCAGAGAGGAGTCTGGTGTGTTGTATCAGTATCTGACGTGTGTGTGTGTGTGTGTGTGTGTGTGTGTGTGTCTCAGAGAGGAGTCTGGTGTGTTGTATCAGGATCTGACGTGTGTGTGTGTGTGTGTGTGTGTGTCTCAGAGAGGAGTCTGGTGTGTTGTATCAGTATCTGACGTGTGTGTGTGTGTGTGTGTGTGTCTCAGAGAGGAGTCTGGTGTGTTGTATCAGTATCTGACGTGTGTGTGTGTGTGTGTGTGTGTGTCTCAGAGAGGAGTCTGGTGTGGTGTGTTGTATCAGGATCTGACGTGTGTGTGTGTGTGTGTGTCTCAGAGAGGAGTCTGGTGTGTTGTATCAGTATCTGACGTGTGTGTGTGTGTGTCTCAGTGTCTCAGAGAGGAGTCTGGTGTGTTGTATCAGTATCTGACGTGTGTGTGTGTGTGTCTCAGTGTCTCAGAGAGGAGTCTGGTGTGTTGTATCAGGATCTGACGTGTGTGTGTGTGTGTGTGTGTCTCAGAGAGGAGTCTGGTGTGTCGCATGCGCTCCTCCAGGGCGTTCCGGCTGCGCCGCGGCTGCGTCTCGATGCTGCTGAAGGGACGGTTCCTGAACTCGTGTGTGTTCGTGGCTCTCTGTTCTCCCACCGCCGACACACTGCAGGATCTCCACACACTCCACACACTCCACACACTCCACCGGCCCCGACATGAGCCTCGCTCACGCCCCCTACAGGTACGTCACACACACCTCTTCTTCTTCCTCAGTGTTTCTGTCTTGAAACATCTACACACTCTTAAATCACGACACACGTACTGAGAATGACTGAAGATATGAAGTGAAAATGAAGTGAGTGTGTGCTGAAAACAAGACGAACATCCGCCCGTGGAGTCAGACAAACAATCGTTTTCTCTTTGAATAAAGTTCTGACTCCACTGGCGGACATTGGTCTTGTGTTCAGCACACACTCACTTTATTTTTCGGACACCGAGACGTCATTATGGAGACCGGCGTGATCCGTGTGTTGACCGAGTGTTTGTTCCCGCAGTGTCGTCTTCCACCTGGGTTTCTCAGCGGAGGAGCTGATTGGCCGATCGTGGTACGGCCTCCTGCACCCTGATGACATCACGCTCGCCGCCCCCGCTGCCACTCGACCCTCCGTGAGTCTCACAGACAGGACGACACAAACACTTTTATTCTGCAAGGGTGCATTCAATAGACAAAAGTGACTAAAGACATTTATAATGTTACAAAAGATTCTGTTTCTGTTTCTGATCTTTTCAACTTTCTATTCTTCAAAGAATCCTGAAAAATAAAACATATCACCGTTTCCAAAAAAATAGGATAATTGATAATGATCATAACTGTGTATTGAGCATCAGATCCTCATATTACACTGATTTCTGGAGGATCATGTGACACTGAAGACTGGAGTAATGATGATAAACTCAGCTTTGATCACAGGAATAAATTACACTTTACTGTATATTCACATAGAGAACTGATGATTACATTATAATAATATCTCACAGTTTTCCTGCATATTTGATGAAATAAACGAGCAGAAGAGACTCTGGTCGAGCGCTGATGATGTCGTGTTTGTCTGGTTCTGCAGTGCGCGGCGCGGGCGACACACACACTCAGATGCTGGGCCGACTGCAGCGCAAGGATCTGTCCTGGGTCTGGCTCTACACCCGTGCAACTATAGGAGCCGCCAAAGAGTCGATCTCCTGCGCCAGCCACGTCATCAGGTGAGCATCTTCATCTTCATCATCTCCTTCATCTTCTCCATCTTCATCATCTTCATCATCTCCTTCATCTTCTCCATCTTCATCATCTCCTTCATCTTCTCCATCTTCAACATCTTCTCCATCTTCATCTTCATCATCTCCTTCATCTTCTCCATCTTCATCATCTTCTTCTTCATCATCTCCTTCATCTTCTCCTTCTCATCATCTCCATCATCTTCTCCATCTTCATCTTCATCATCTTCATCATCTTCTCCATCTTCATCTTCTCCATCTCCATCTTCATCATCTTCTCCATCATCATCTTCTCCTTCATCTTTATCATCATCTTCATAATCTTCTTCTCCATCTTCATCATCCTTCATCTTCTCCATCTTTATCATCATCTTCATCTCCATCATCTTCATCATCATCTTCTTGATAATCTTCTCCATCTTCATCATCTCCTTCATCTCCATCATCTTCATCATCATCTTCTTGATAATCTTCTTCTCCATCTTCATCATCTCCTTCATCTTCTTCATAATCTTCTCCTTCATCTTCATCATCTCCTTCATCTTCTCCATCTTCATCATCATCTTCATAATCTTCTTCTCCATCTTCATCATCTCCTTCATCTTCTCCATCTTCATCATCATCTTCATAATTTTCTTCTCCATCTTCATCATCTCCTTCATCTTCATAATCTTCTCCTTCATCTTCAATCTTCTCCATCTTCATCATCATCTTCATAATCTTCTTCTCCATCTTCATCATCTCCTTCATCTTCATAATCTTCTCCTTCATCTTCATCATCTCCTTCATCTTCTCCATCTTCATCATCATCTTCAAAATCTTATTCTCCATCTTCATCATCTCCTTCATCTTCATAATCTTCTCCTTCATCTTCATCATCTCCTTCATCTTCTCCATCTTCATCATCATCATCATAATCTTCTTCTCCATCTTCATCATCTCCTTCATCTTCTCCATCTTCATCATCATCTTCATAATCTTCTTCTCCATCTTCATCATCTCCTTCATCTTCATAATCTTCTCCTTCATCTTCATCATCTCCTTCATCTTTCTCCATCTTCATCATCATCTTCATAATCTTCTTCTCCATCTTCATCATCTCCTTCATCTTCTCCATCTTCATCATCATCTTCATAATCTTCTTCTCCATCTTCATCATCTCCTTCTTCTTCTCCATCTTCATCATCTTCTTCATAATCTTCTTCTCCATCTTCATCATCTCCTTCATCTTCTCCATCTTCATCATCATCTTCATAATCTTCTTCTCCATCTTCATCATCTCCTTCTTCTTCTCCATCTTCATCATCTTCATCATCTTCTCCATCATCATCTTCATCATATTCTTCATAATCTTCTTCTCCATCTTCATCATCTCCTTCATCTTCTTCATAATCTTCTCCTTCATCTTCATCATCTCCTTCATCTTCATCTTCATCATCATCTTCATAATCTTCTTCTCCATCTTCATCATCTCCTTCATCTTCTCCATCTTTATCATCATCTTCATCATCATCTTCTTGATTTACATTTACATTTAGTCATTTAGCAGACGCCTTTATCCAAAGCGACTTACAACTGAGGACTACAGCAAGCGAGTCATCGTGAAGAGGCAAAAAATAACGCAAGAAGTGCTCAAAATACAAAGTTCTGGTATTGCTCAGAGTAGCATAAGCCAAAACAAGGGAGGTTAAAGGAGAGGTTTTTTTTTTTTTTTTTTTATGTCAAGTGCTCACGGAAGAGATGAGTTTTCAGTTGTCCTTTGAATGTGGTCAGGGATTCTGCATTCCGGATGAGGGTAGGGAGATCATTCCACCAGCAAGGAACCGTGAATGAGAATGTTTCTGGAGAGTGATTTTGTGGGCTCTCTGTGATGGACCACGAGCCATCACTCATTGACCGATCGCAGGCTTCTGGTAGGGATGTAGACCTCGTAGGAGCGAGTTAAAGTAGGAGGAGCTGAGGCCTGTGGTCGATCTGTAAGCAAGCGTCAATGCCTTGAACTTGATGCGAGCAGCGAGTGGTAGCCAGTGCAGAGAGATGAACAGAGGAGTGACGTGGGCCCTTTTGGGCTCGTTGAAGACAAGACGGGCTGCAGAATTCTGGATCACTTGATAATCTTCTTCTCCATCTTCATCATCTCCTTCATCTTCTTCATAGTCTTCTCCTTCATCTTCATCATCTCCTTCATCTTCTCCATCTTCATCATCATCTTCTTGATAATCTTCTTCTCCATCTTCATCATCTCCATCATCATCTTCATAATCTTCTTCTCCATCTTCATCATCTCCTTCATCTTCTCCATCTTCATCATCATCTTCTTGATAATCTTCTCCATCTTCATCATCTCCATCATCTTCATCATCATCTTCTTGATAATCTTCTTCTCCATCTTCATCATCTCCTTCATCTTCTTCATAATCTTCTCCTTCATCTTCATCATCTCCTTCATCTTCTCCATCTTCATCATCATCTTCTTGATAATCTTCTTCTCCATCTTCATCATCTCCTTCATCTTCTTCATAATCTTCTTCTCCATCTTCATCATCTCCTTCATCTTCTCCATCTTTATCATCATCTTCTTGATAATCTTCTCCATCTTCATCATCTCCTTCATCTCCATCATCTTCATCATCATCTTCATAATCTTCTTCTCCATCTTCATCATCTCCTTCATCTTCTCCATCTTTACAGGTAACCTGTACAAGGAAAACAATATAGGCCCCAGAACTGAACCCTGTGGTGATTACAAGTACTGATTATCTGAGAAATAATTACCCTATTGTACTACAGAGCGTCTGTCCTGCAAGTAAGAAGAAATGTGAAAGATGTGTTGTGAGATGTGTGTGTCCCAGTAACTCATGATCTTCCGTCTGCAGTGAAACGGAGGCCGTCTATCTCAAACACAAGCTGTACGGCAGCACTCCGGTGTCTCCGGGTCCGACGGCAGAAGAGATGCGGATCAAGACCGGGAGCAGCTCGGAGACTGGCTTCTTCCCCACACCGCCCTACAGCCCCACTTCCTGCCACTCCTCCGACTTCCTGTCTGACGACTTCCTGTCCTCCGGCCTCAGTGCTCTGGAGCAGCTGGTGAGCGACTCATGCTTCTGCCCGCCAGCGTTCACTGCCGCTCCTACTGTGTGTGAGCCGGACTTTCACCCGGGTGCCCGTGTGTGTGCCGGACTCTCACCGCGTGCCCGTGTGTGTGCCGGACTCTCACCCGCGTGCCCGTGTGTGTGCCGGACTCTCACCGCCTGCCCGTGTGTGTGCCGGACTCTCACCGCGTGCCCGTGTGTGTGCCGGACTCTCACCGCCTGCCCGTGTGTGTGCCGGACTCTCACCGCGTGCCCGTGTGTGTGCCGGACTCTCACCGCGTGCCCGTGTGTGTGCCGGACTCTCACCCGCGTGCCCGTGTGTGTGCCGGACTCTCACCGCTTGCCCGTGTGTGTGCCGGACTCCTCACCGCATGCCCGTGTGTGTGCCGGACTCTCACCGCTTGCCCGTGTGTGTGTGCCGGACTCTCACCGCGTGCCCGTGTGTGTGCCGGACTCTCACCGCGTGCCCGTGTGTGTGCCGGACTCTCACCGCTTGCCCGTGTGTGTGCCGGACTCTCACCCGCCTGCCCCGTGTGTGTGCCGGACTCTCACCGCGTGCCCGTGTGTGTGCCGGACTCTCACCGCGTGCCCGTGTGTGTGCCGGACTCTCACCGCGTGCCCGTGTGTGTGCTGGACTCTCATCGGGTGCCCGTATGTGTGCCGCACTCTCACCGCATGCCCGTGTGTGTGCCGGACTCTCACCGCGTGCCCGTGTGTGTACCGGTGCTGGACAGGAACGAGATCCCGGAGCACTTCCTGTTCGGGCCGGATCTGACGCCAGAGCCCTCGCCCTCCGCGGATACACACACACACTTCCTCTACGGCCCGCAGAACTCCGGCACACTGGACACACATACACACTCGCTGGCCCATCAGATCCGCTCGCTAGACACACACTGGCCACTGCTGGATGAGACGGTGATCGACGGGATCCTGCGGGATCTGGACGGGATCAGACACTCACTCCGGGTTGTGTGTGTGACGGGCTTGCGGTCAGACACTCGGGGTGTGTGTGTGACGGCCCCTCGCAGCTCCAGCACTGCCTGTACGTCGCCATGCAGTAGATCTGGTCATGTGACGCTTATGGAAGAATACACACTAACTGAAGTCCGTGACTTACTCTAGTAACTCAGTATGGCATATTGCCATGGCAACCAGTGGCTGTATCTTGATTTAAGGATGTTTAGATAACTTTGTAAACGATTTTTCTTGTAAACGATTCAATAATAAGCTGCACTTAACTGAATCTACCTCATCAATCACTGTATTTATTTTCTGTACTTTAACAGAAATCTAAATCTAGAATGAATGTAAAGTTTCTCTCGCCGTCTGTCAGAATAATCTATAATGTTTAGAGCTTATTTATATATTCTTGCTCTGTTTCTATTTTGTATCTAATGTCAATAAAGTTAAGAGAAGTAAAACTGTGGTCTGTTTAGTCATAATGAGTGACACAATCCTCATCCTATACCCACTGTATATACATGCAAAATCATGATATTTATAATATCTTTGTCTTATAGTCGCATTATCAGGTTAGAGCAGGACAATAATATACTAACATTTTGTACAAAAATTGTTGTGTATGTGCGTGGGTGTTGTGTATGTGCGTGGGTGTTGTGTATATTCGTGGGTGTTGTGTATGTGCGTGGGTGTTGTGTATGTGCGTGGGTGTTGTGTATGTGCGTGGGTGTTGTGTATGTGCGTGGGTGTTGTGTATGTGCGTGGGTGTTGTGTATGTGCGTGGGTGTTGTGTATGTGCGTGGGTGTTGTGTATGTGCGTGGGTGTTGTGTATGTGCGTGGGTGTTGTGTATGTGCGTGGGTGTTGTGTATGTGCGTGGGTGTTGTGTATGTGCGTGGGTGTTGTATATATTCGTGGGTGTTGTGTATATTCGTGGGTGTTGTGTATGTGCGTGGGTGTTGTGTATATTCGTGGGTGTTGTGTATGTGCGTGGGTGTTGTGTATGTGCGTGGGTGTTGTGTATATTCGTGGGTGTTGTGTATATACGTGGGTGTTGTGTATGTGCGTGGGTGTTGTGTATATTCGTGGGTGTTGTGTATGTGCGTGGGTGTTGTGTATGTGCGTGGGTGTTGTGTATGTGCGTGGGTGTTGTGTATGTGCGTGGGTGTTGTGTATATTCGTGGGTGTTGTGTATGTGCGTGGGTGTTGTGTATGTGCGTGGGTGTTGTGTATGTGCGTGGGTGTTGTGTATGTGCGTGGGTGTTGTGTATGTGCGTGGGTGTTGTGTATGTGCGTGGGTGTTGTGTATATTCGTGGGTGTTGTGTATGTGCGTGGGTGTTGTGTATGTGCGTGGGGTGTTGTGTATATTCGTGGGTGTTGTGTATGTGCGTGGGTGTTGTGTATATTCGTGGGTGTTGTGTATGTGCGTGGGTGTTGTGTATATTCGTGGGGTGTTGTGTATGTGCGTGGGTGTTGTGTATGTGCGTGGGTGTTGTGTATGTGCGTGGGTGTTGTGTATATTCGTGGGTGTTGTGTATGTGCGTGGGTGTTGTGTATGTATGTGCGTGGGTGTTGTATATATTCGTGGGTGTTGTGTATGTGCGTGGGTGTTGTGTATATTCGTGGGTGTTGTGTATGTGCGTGGGTGTTGTGTATATTCGTGGGTGTTGTGTATGTGCGTGGGTGTTGTGTATGTGCGTGGGTGTTGTGTATGTGTGTGGGTTTTGTGTATATTCGTAGGTGTTGTGTATGTGCGTGGGTGTTGTGTATGTATGTGCGTGGGTGTTGTGTATATTCGTGGGTGTTGTGTATATTCGTGGGTGTTGTGTATATTCGTGGGTGTTGTGTATGTGTGTGGGTGTTGTGTATATTCGTGGGTGTTGTGTATGTGCGTGGGGTGTTGTGTATATTCGTGGGTGTTGTGTATATTTGTGGGTGTTGTGTATGTGCGTGGGTGTTGTGTATGTGCGTGGGTGTTGTGTATATTCGTGGTGTTGTGTATATTCGTGGGTGTTGTGTATATTCGTGGGTGTTGTGTATATTTGTGGGTGTTGTGTATGTGCGTGGGTGTTGTGTATGTGCGTGGGTGTTGTGTATATTCGTGGGTGTTGTGTATATTCGTGGGTGTTGTGTATATTCGTGGGTGTTGTGTATGTTCGTGGGTGTTGTGTATATTCGTGGGTGTTGTGTATGTGCGTGGGTGTTGTGTATATTCGTGGGTGTTGTGTATATTCGTGGGTGTTGTGTATATTCGTGGGTGTTGTGTATGTGCGTGGGTGTTGTGTATGTGCGTGGGTGTTGTGTATATTCGTGGCTGTTGTGTATGTGCGTGGGTGTTGTGTATATTCGTGGGTGTTGTGTATATTCGTGGGTGTTGTGTATATTCGTGGGTGTTGTGTATGTGCGTGGGTGTTGTGTATGTGCGTGGGTGTTGTGTATATTCGTGGGTGTTGTGTATGTGCGTGGGTGTTGTGTATATTCGTGGGTGTTGTGTATGTGCGAGGGTGTTGTGTTTGTGCGTGGGTGTTGTGTATATTCGTGGGTGTTGTGTATGTGCGTGGGTGTTGTGTATATTCGTGGTTGTTGTGTATGTGCGTGGGTGTTGTGTATGTGCGTGGGTGTTGTGTATGTGCGTGGGTGTTGTGGGTGTTGTGTATGTGCGTGGGTGTTGTGTATGTGCGTGGGTGTTGTGTATATTCGCGGGTGTTGTGTATGTGCGTGGGTGTTGTGTATGTGCGTGGGTGTTGTGTATGTGCGTGGGTGTTGTGTATATTCGTGGGTGTTGTGTATGTGCGTGGGTGTTGTGTATATTCGTGGGTGTTGTGTATGTGCGTGGGTGTTGTGTATATTCGTGGGTGTTGTGTATGTGCGTGGGTGTTGTGTATATTCGTGGGTGTTGTGTATATTCGTGGTTGTTGTGTATGTGCGTGGGTGTTGTGTATGTGCGTGGGTGTTGTGTATATTCGTGGGTGTTGTGTATGTGCGTGGGTGTTGTGTATGTGCGTGGGTGTTGTGTATGTGCGTGGGTGTTGTGTATATTTGTGGGTGTTGTGTATATTCGTGGGTGTTGTGTATATTCGTGGGTGTTGTGTATATTCGTGGGTGTTGTGTATGTGCGTGGGTGTTGTGTATATTCGTGGGTGTTGTGTATGTGCGTAGGTGTGGTGTATATTCGTGGGTGTTGTGTATGTGCGTGGGTGTTGTGTATGTGCGTGGGTGTTGTGTATATTCGTGGGTGTTGTGTATGTGCGTGTGTGTTGTGTATGTGCGTGGGTGTTGTGTATGTGCGTGGGTGTTGTGTATATTCGTGGGTGTTGTGTATATTCGTGGGTGTTGTGTATGTGCGTGGGTGTTGTGTATGTGCGTGGGTGTTGTGTATATTCGTGGGTGTTGTGTATGTGCGTGTGTGTTGTGTATGTGCGTGGGTGTTGTGTATGTGCGTGGGTGTTGTGTATATTCGTGGGTGTTGTGTATGTGCGTGGGGTGTTGTGTATGTGCGTGGGTGTTGTGTATGTGCGTGGGTGTTGTGTATGTGCGTGGGTGTTGTGTATATTCGTGGGTGTTGTGTATATTCGTGGGTGTTGTGTATGTGCGTGGGTGTTGTGTATATTCGTGGGTGTTGTGTATGTGCGTGTGTGGTTGTGTATATTCGTGGGTGTTGTGTATGTGCGTGGGTGTTGTGTATGTGCGTGGGTGTTGTGTATGTGCGTGTGTGTTGTGTATATTCGTGGGTGTTGTGTATGTGCGTGGGTGTTGTGTATGTGCGTGGGTGTTGTGTATATTCGTAGGTGTTGTGTATGTGCGTGTGTGTTGTGTATGTGCGTGGGTGTTGTGTATGTGCGTGGGTGTTGTGTATGTGCGTGTGTTTTGTGTATGTGCGTGGGTGTTGTGTATGTGCGTGGGTGTTGTGTATATTCGTAGGTGTTGTGTATGTGCGTGGGTGTTGTGTATGTGCGTGGGTGTTGTGTATATTCGTGGGTGTTGTGTATGTGCGTGGGTGTTGTGTATGTGCGTGGGTGTTGTGTATGTGCGTGGGTGTTGTGTATATTCGTGGGTGTTGTGTATGTGCGTGTGTGTTGTGTATGTGCGTGGGTGTTGTGTATGTGCGTGGGTGTTGTGTATATTCGTGGGTGTTGTGTATGTGCGTGGGTGTTGTGTATGTGCGTGGGTGTTGTGTATGTGCGTGGGTGTTGTGTATGTGCGTGGGTGTTGTGTATATTCATGGGTGTTGTGTATATTCGTGGGTGTTGTGTATGTGCGTGGGTGTTTGTTTATGTGCGTGGGTGTTGTGTATATTCGTGGGTGTTGTGTATGTGCGTGTGTGTTGTGTATATTCGTGGGTGTTGTGTATGTGCGTGTGTGTTGTGTATGTGCGTGGGTGTTGTGTATGTGCGTGGGTGTTGTGTATATTCGTGGGTGTTGTGTATGTGCGTGGGTGTTGTGTATATTCGTGGGTGTTGTGTATGTGCGTGGGTGTTGTGTATGTGCGTGGGTGTTGTGTATGTGCGTGGGTGTTGTGTATGTGCGTGGGTGTTGTGTATATTCGTGGGTGTTGTGTATATTCGTGGGTGTTGTGTATATTCGTGGGTGTTGTGTATGTGCGTGGGTGTTGTGTATATTTGTGGGTGTTGTGTATATTCGTGGGTGTTGTGTATATTCGTGGGTGTTGTGTATATTCGTGGGTGTTGTGTATGTGCGTGGGTGTTGTGTATGTGCGTGGGTGTTGTGTATATTTGTAGGTGTTGTGTATATTCGTGAGTGTTGTGTATATTCGTGGGTGTTGTGTATATTCGTGGGTGTTGTGTATGTGCGTGGGTGTTGTGTATGTGCGTGGGTGTTGTGTATATTCGTGGGTGTTGTGTATGTGCGTGGGTGTTGTGTATATTTGTGGGTGTTGTGTATATTCGTGGGTGTTGTGTTTATTCGTGGGTGTTGTGTATATTCGTGGGTGTTGTGTATGTGCGTGGGTGTTGTGTATATTCGTGGGTGTTGTGTATGTGCGTGGGTGTTGTGTATATTCGTGGGTGTTGTGTATGTGCGTAGGTGTGGTGTATATTCGTGGGTGTTGTGTATGTGCGTGGGTGTTGTGTATGTGCGTGGGTGTTGTGTATATTCGTGGGTGTTGTGTATGTGCGTGTGTGTTGTGTATGTGCGTGGGTGTTGTGTATGTGCGTGGGTGTTGTGTATATTCGTGGGTGTTGTGTATATTCGTGGGTGTTGTGTATGTGCGTGGGTGTTGTGTATGTGCGTGGGTGTTGTGTATATTCGTGGGTGTTGTGTATGTGCGTGTGTGTTGTGTATGTGCGTGGGTGTTGTGTATGTGCGTGGGTGTTGTGTATATTCGTGGGTGTTGTGTATGTGCGTGGGTGTTGTGTATGTGCGTGGGTGTTGTGTATATTCGTAGGTGTTGTGTATGTGCGTGGGTGTTGTGTATGTGCGTGGGTGTTGTGTATATTCGTGGGTGTTGTGTATATTCGTGGGTGTTGTGTATATTCGTGGGTGTTGTGTATGTGCGTGGGTGTTGTGTATGTGCGTGGGTGTTGTGTATATTCGTGGGTGTTGTGTATGTGCGTGGGTGTTGTGTATGTGCGTGGGTGTTGTGTATGTGCGTGGGTGTTGTGTATGTGCGTGTGTGTTGTGTATGTGCGTGGGTGTTGTGTATGTGCGTGGGTGTTGTGTATATTCGTGGGTGTTGTGTATGTGCGTGGGTGTTGTGTATGTGCGTGGGTGTTGTGTATGTGCGTGGGTGTTGTGTATGTGCGTGGGTGTTGTGTATATTCATGGGTGTTGTGTATATTCGTGGGTGTTGTGTATGTGCGTGGGTGTTTGTTTATGTGCGTGGGTGTTGTGTATATTCGTGGGTGTTGTGTATGTGCGTGTGTGTTGTGTATATTCGTGGGTGTTGTGTATGTGCGTGGGTGTTGTGTATGTGCGTGGGTGTTGTGTATGTGCGTGTGTGTTGTGTATATTCGTGGGTGTTGTGTATGTGCGTGGGTGTTGTGTATGTGCGTGTGTTTTGTGTATGTGCGTGGGTGTTGTGTATGTGCGTGGGTGTTGTGTATATTCGTAGGTGTTGTGTATGTGCGTGTGTGTTGTGTATGTGCGTGGGTGTTGTGTATGTGCGTGGGTGTTGTGTATGTGCGTGGGTGTTGTGTATATTCGTGGGTGTTGTGTATGTGCGTGTGTGTTGTGTATATTCGTGGGTGTTGTGTATGTGCGTGGGTGTTGTGTATGTGTGTGGGTGTTGTGTATATTCGTGGGTGTTGTGTATGTGCGTGTGTGTTGTGTATATTCGTGGGTGTTGTGTATGTGCGTGGGTGTTGTGTATGTGCGTGGGTGTTGTGTATGTGCGTGTGTGTTGTGTATATTCGTGGGTGTTGTGTATGTGCGTGGGTGTTGTGTATGTGCGTGTGTTTTGTGTATGTGCGTGGGTGTTGTGTATATTCGTAGGTGTTGTGTATGTGCGTGGGTGTTGTGTATATTCGTTGAAATTCTTTCGCCCAATACTTCGAAACAGCGCTCAAGTATGGCTCAATGCGTTTGGAATCTTACATGTCTTAAAACTATACAATATATGAAGTTTTATGTAACAAAGTTCGGGAGCAGCACGTTCAGGTAATCAACCCAATCAACACACAAGGAAGCCGGTATAAATAAAGCCTTTCCTCACCCCTGTCCCATGACAGTTTCAAAGCATCCCTCCACCACCCCATCGCCTCACTCTTGGCTGGTTTCTATCCCAGTAAAGGGTAGAGTACTCTAGGTTCGGGCCAAATTCCGACCTCGGAGCCCTCTCCCGGACAGCACGCCAAATACGCATAAATTACTACTGTACATCTGATTTCATGTACGCGTGAACTAGGGAAACTCCTTAATTTAGACAATTTCATGTTTGACAGTTTCTCCTTCTCCTCCCTATCCTGAATCCCTCTCGTTAAATCAGCAAGTACTTGTATGAACATATGAGGAGGAGTGGCTTTAAAGCTAACTTCAAGTAAAATATACAGGGACAACTTCGAGTAAATGCAGTAAAGGAAACTTCAAGTAATTTCTATACAAGGAAAACGTCTCGGGTTACGTCTGTAGCCCTTGTTCCCTGAGAAGGGAACGAGACACTGCGTCGTTAGAAACGACTCTTTGGGGATGCTCAGCATGATTCAGCATGAATCAAAATATTCCAATCCTGATTGGTGTTGCGTCAAGACGTAACATGTGGCGGTATACCCGGAAGTATAAAATGACGCCGGCACACACACGCGTTAGCTTCGCGATAAAGCAAGCCGCTCCCAGGCATGAAGGGGCGTGGCAAGACGACGCAGTATCTCGTACCCTTCTCAGGGAACAAGGGTTACAGACGTAACCCGAGACGTTCCCTTTTGAGGGAACTCGCACTGCGTCGTTAGAAATGACTCTTTGGGGAACGAATGGCCACTATGCCACGCACCAAAAGGCCTGGCCCTGTGTGACACTGTATCAGGCACAAGCTAGGATGAGAGCACTCGTGCACCCGGCGTGTTAGGGAGGTGGAGACTATAAAACCTGATGAATGTGTGTGGGGTAGCCCAACCGGCTGCCTCACACATCTCCTGGAGAGGCACTCCCGAGTAAAGGGCCCTAGACGACGCTATGCCATGCTAGGTCCGACCTCCTCCAAGAAGAGGACCTCTCAAGGTAAATACTCAGTGCTCTGACAGGACAGAGTACATGGAGCCTGTCTTCACATGTCTCTTTCATCCTCACCACATGTGGTGGAGGATGAAATGCCTGCAGGACCGTAGACCGTGCCATATGGGAAGGCACCTTAGGCACATGGCCAGGTCTTGGATGCAGGATGGCCTTAACTCCTCCCCGGGCAAACTCCAAGCAAGCTGGCGATACTGCCAGGGCTTGGATATCTCCCACCCTCTTAAGCAAGGTAATGGCTAGGAGAAAAGCCATCTTAAACATCAGGTCCTTAGATGATGGCGACTGAAGTGGTTCGAAGGGGGCCAGGGATAACCCTTCAAGAACCACCACCAGGTCCCAGGCAGGTCCTGGTCGTCAGCCTCATCCATCCTACATGTACCACGGAGAAACTGCATGACCATCTGGTGCCTCCCTAGAGGCTCATCACTTAGTGGTGCATGGAAAGCCGCAATGGCAGCCACATACACCTTAAGTGTGGAGGGGGTGAGACCAGCAGAGAAACGATCTTGTAGGAACTCCAAAACTGAAGCCACTGGGCAGTTAACTGGGTCTAACTCATGTTCTCTACACCAAGTGGAAAACACATTCCACTTTAGGCCATACAATCTCCTAAGTATGGTCTCAACCACTCCGGCTGAGAGGCCAGCATCTAGGTACTGAACCCCCTCAGGGGCCAGACCCACAGGTTCCACAGCTCCGGGCGAGGGTGGAATATCGTGCCTTCCACCTGAGACAGCAGATCCCTCCTCAGAGTGCTATTATGTCTGAGAACCATACTCTGGCAGGCCAAAACGGGGCTACTAGAAGTAGACTGACTCTCAACGGACCCTCTCCAGGACTCCCGGGAGCAGAGCGATCGGGGGAAATGCATACAAGCGCGGTCTCGGCCACACTTGTACCATGGCATCCAACCCCAGTGGGGCTTGATGTGTGAGGGAGAACCACAGTGGGCAGTGGGACGTCTCTCGAGACGTAAAGAGGTCCACTTCCACTGGGCGGAATCTTTCCCATATCAACTTCGCCACATCTGGGTGAAGTCTCCATTCCCCGGGCCTCAGGTCGACCTTCTGGTTAGAGGACTTTGATCAAGAGCATTTCCTTTGTTGCTGTAATCCACAGCAAATGGATTAGAAACGCGGGAAAGAGTGGGGTTTTTCCCCAGGATTTTGATATTTCTTTATGAAGATCTGGGAAAAATGGCAAGCCCCGGCGCTGAGGTTGTGAACGGTGCTGCAGAAAATGCTCATCCAACTTGCTTTTATTCTGAGATTCCTGCATATCATGTGGCCAGCTGATGTTAAGTCTGGCTACAGCACGCATCACAACCTCAATGAGCTCCTCATAAGCGGGAACGTGAACCGGCGAGTCTAGCTCACGTTCATGCACCTCGATGCTGAGCACATCCACTTCCCCAGAAGCAGACAGCTCAAGCATCGGGCCCTCGTCACGGGCAGAAGAAGCCGCAGCCGGGCGTCTGCACCATGAACGAGCCTCAGAACCTTCAGACGAAGAATGAGAAGGTGCCGCAGCAGTCCTCATCTGCGAACCCCATGAGTCGCCGCGCCGCCTCAACTTCATCAAAGAAGTCCAGGCGAGCGCGCAGCACTCTCATAGAAAGTGCTTCACAGTCACTCCCGAACAATTCACACATAGTTGATGTGTGTACCCAGTCCCCCACCCGTTATATATCTAGGGCAGGGGTGCACACATTTCTTGAATTGTTCACTCGCCATATATAATACTGTTTTCTGATACGTGACAAACAACACCAAACAGAGAGCGCTTGCTGAAGAGCGAAAGCTAACGTGTGTTTGTGCCGGCGTCATTTTATATTTCCGGGTATGCCGTCACGTTACGTCATGACGCAAAACCAATCAGGATTGGAATTGTTTCATTCATGCTTTAGAGGCGCAGGGAGCGTCCCAAAGAGTCGTTTCTAACGACGCAGTGCGAGTTCCCTCGAAAGGGAACTTTAAGTAAACTCTATACAGGATAACTTCAAGTAAATTCTTAAATAATACTGCACTGCACATTATAATAATAAATTTTATAAATTTTATTTGTAATGCGCTTTTCTTAAACCCAAAGCGCGTACAACAAAACAAAACACGAGAAACAACAAGGATAATAAAACAATTAAGGAAAAGCAGCCTTAAACAAATGAGTCTTAGTCAACCTTTTGAAGTGTCCCAACGTTGGTGCATTTCTGATTATCGGAGGAAGCAGATTCCATAGCTTGGGGGCTTTATGTGAGAAAGCTCTTTCCCCCATGGTCTTAAGCTTACACACAGGCTGATGCAATAGAAGAGAGTTTGATGAACGGAGAGAACGTGATGGAGTATAAGGGGCTAATGAGATCACAAAGATACTCCGGTGCAGTCCCATATCGTGCCTTGTATGTTAAAATTAGAATTTTAAAATCAATTCTCTCATTTATGGGAAGCCAGTGCAACTGTGAAAGCACCGGTGTAATGTGTTCCCGAGGAGAGGTACGAGTGAGCACCCGGGCGGCAGAGTTTTGAATGTACTGTAGCCTGTTCAGTGATTTAGCTGGAAGGCCAGAGAAACAAGGCATTACAATAGTCTAACCTAGTTGTAATGAAGGCATGTATGAGCCTTTCTGAGTCTGCAAAGGAAAGAAAAGGTCTAAGTCGAGCCACATTTCTCAGATGGTAAAAAGCAGTTTTAGAGATGTGTTTTATATGTGCTTCAAATCTTAACTGTGGATCAAAAATTACACCAAGATTACGCATCTGTGAAGAGGGAATTACCATGTGTAGTGGGTTTTCTTCTGCGTTGTGTTTGATTTTTAAAGAAAGAGATCCCACACAATGATGTACTTTTGTTTTTCTTTACTCTCAGCCTCTGTATCAAAAGAAATAACAGACACGATCACACTTAATCACCAGTAATTGGCATTTCTGGCCTAGCCGTGCCTCTCGCCACGACATCCAGCGAAAGAGAGAGCTTAACAATTATAGAAATAACTTCAATAAGAAAAATAGAAAAATAACAATAGTAAATGATCCATCTACATACCTGTATCAAAAGAAATAACAGACACGATCACACTTAATCACCAGTAATTGGCATTTCTGGCCTAGCCGTGCCTGTCAATCAACACACGATATCTCAATGTAAATTCATATACAGAAAATACATTCGAACATTGCATGGATCCTTCAAAATAAACAAATACAACTTTACACAATTACAAATGTATAACTCATATTGAATTCAACTGTAAATGTTTTAACGAAAAATATATCGTTCTAAACTCACAAGCATACCGCACGTGCAACTGCGGCCATTAATCAAATTCGTACTTCGATCAAACATACTCTTATAACATTTATAACCCAGATCGTTGATCACTCAGTAAAGAGAAAACAACAAATAAACTCATTACCTACAGAAAATACCTATACAACACTCAAAGCACATTTGCACATTTACACACTTCTCTGAGGAGCAGATAAAACGTACCTCTCGCCACGACATCCAGCGAAAGAGAGAGCGCGCACGCAAGTTACATCAGCATTACCCTCACGCAAGACGGCGCTTACGTAATAGTGCTTCCTTAATTTAGTGCAGAAATATTTATTAAGAGTGAAACCAAAAACAATACAAAAAAAATAAGAAATATACATGTATGAAGAATTGAAAACAACGCAAATTATTAAGTTTATGATCACATGACCATTGACAACTGTGCAGTTTCCAAAACAAACGTTTTCAAAATAAGAGTCCCATAAAATAATACGGTTATTGATTAAATTATGTCAATAATCTAGTGTAACAACATACACTCGTCACATTCACCCCTACTGTTTTACGCTAGATTATTGGACAGGTCATCCACTTGACATATCAGTGATGTCATTTCACATAAACCTCCTTAGGTTATACAGCTCTAAAGCCATCTTATTTAAGATTCAGATAAATCAAGGGTAGCAAATCCCCAATCTACCATTCGAAAAACCATGCCATATACATAGTTTCAAATATGACATACACCAATAAATCACTTTTCTTACACTAATTGTTTGTTTTAAACAACTTAATGTATGACAGATCATGAAAGATCATGCCACCTCTGACAGATCGACAAATGCACACTCAATCAAAAACACTTAAAAAAAAAAAAAAATCATACTTCCAGAACAGGATAAACTCTTTGAGTTGACATTGTTTGAATCAATCTACTCACAGGTCTAATAAGTCTACCAAATCTTGTATATACATTCTGCTGTTCACCAGGCTCTCTGAGAGCATGACAAAACACCGAATCACGTTCAGGTGAACTCGCAGAAATCTCTCGCACTACCACTGAAATGTCACCATCACGATCATTTATCGGCACGACAATCGGAGATACAGAGACTTCAGTGTGAGCATCTGACACAAATGATGTTCCAGCAATTGATGCGAGGCACAAAGACGCTGAAGGAACAGACATTCTCTCAGAAATATCATGACACTCCATCCCTTCAACCTGTTCAACTTGATTCCCCACTACATGATCACAAATATCATGCTCACCACTGTCAATCATGTCATCATTCAATTCACCACTGGCAGTCCCTGCCACATCATCTAAATTAGTAATCCATTGAGAAATTCGGTCTGTAGTATCACTCTTCTGACAGTCAGTATGTGACAAATCACAGTCTGAACTCAAATCACACTCTGAACTCACAGAATCATCCCAAGCAGGCAATGGTAAGAAGTTCACCGGCATCAACAGGTTGCGATGAACAGTTTTGGTACGACCATTAACAGGGTGGCGAATCTTGTACGTGTTCAAAGAAATGGTCTTACTGACCACAATATACACCGTGCTTTCCCAACGATCAGCTAATTCCTCTTTCCCTTTTCTCCTTTGTTTGCCAGAAGGACCCGATCACCCAACTCCAAAGAATGACCCTTGCACTTGCGATTATAATATTCAGCTTGTTTACTCTGCTGCTGTTGCGCATTCAGTTGTGCAAGCGACATTGCCTCCCTTAAATCCTTCCCCAGAGACTGGACATATTTACTCACATCAACAGTCTCATCATCCAAAATCACACTCTCAAACAAAACATCTACAGGCAATCTCGGAGTACGGCCGAACATCAAAAAGAAAGGTGGATAGCCAGTTGTCTCATGTCTAGTGCAATTGTACGAAAAAGTCAGTGTGTTCAACATCTGAGGCCAAACCGCTTTAGACCTCGGAGGCAGGGACCTTATCATGTCACCAA
This sequence comes from Phoxinus dragarum, assembly GCA_033366665.1. Lineage (NCBI taxonomy): Eukaryota > Metazoa > Chordata > Actinopteri > Cypriniformes > Leuciscidae > Phoxinus > Phoxinus dragarum. The sequence continues at coordinate 27,651 of JARPMJ010006409.1, forward strand.
GAGTACGATTAAACCTTTCAGTTTGCCCGTTACCCATAGGGTGATAGGGCGTGGTACGAGATTTGGTAACACTTGACAACTTCAACATTTCAGCAATCAAAGAACTTTCAAAATTTGCACCCTTGTCTGAATGGATCCGTCCTGGGAACCCATATACACAAAAAAAATTGTTCCACAGAACCCGGGCTACAGACTTTGCAGTTTGATTTGGACAGAGGTACGCACACGCAAGTTTTGTGAAATGGTCGGTTACTACCAACACGTCAACCGATTTGTTATTGACATCCTCAGCCGACCAGAAATCGATACAAACCAACTCAAGCGGCGCTGTAGTGGTTATTGACACAAGTGGAGCTCTGGCCTCAGGTTCAGGGGCTTTACTCAACACACATCTCTTACACTGCATCACGTACAGTTTAGTGTCTTTCTCCATAGAATACCAGTAAAATCTTTGCCTCGCTAGCCAAAGAGTGCGGTGCTGGCCCTGATGACCTGCGTCATCATGCACCCCTTTTAGGACCAAGCCTCTCAAAGCAGCTGGAACGACATACTGAAAAGTCTTTTTCTTGGTTGTCGGATTCTTAGACACACGGTAAAGTATGCCTAACTTAACTGTGAATTTTCCCCATTGTCTGAGTGTTCGCACAGTTTCTTTTGACTCACTGACTTTCTCTCTCCTAGATGGTCGTCTACCACGCTCCACAAAGAACCTCACCCTACTTATGACTGGATCATGACATTGCTTGTCAAGTAAATCTGCCTGGGTAAGTTTATCAAGTGAGCACTGCCCCGCATCCTCCAAGCCCCTTAAATGCTGCACATAAGCCACTGCTCTAACAGCTGCTCCTTCCTCCCAGTGACGGTGAGAGCGGAGTACAGCTGACTTCTCTTCACAGGACACCCGCCCCCCAGCCAAACTCTGACCCATGTTATCGACCTCATGACACTTCTGCGACCCAGATATTTTCTCCATAGCTACACTCTTTGTATGTTCACAGGACAAATGAAACATATCCTGTACCCGCTCAACCTCAAGTGCATCTGCTTCATGCCTCAAGATATCATAAGGCGTTCTGGTAAGTCTGTGCAAGATCTTGGGAGTAGCAAAAGGTTCCCGGCTCAAAGCATCAGCCACCACGTTTTTTGGTCCAGGAATGTACTGGATGTCAAATTCAAAAGGAGCCAACTTCGCAACCCACCTGTGCTCACAGGCATCAAGCTTTGGTTTGGTCAAAATATACTTGAGCGGGTTGTTATCCGTCCAAACCGTAAACCTATGCCCACGAAGCCAGTGGCTAAATTTATCGCAAATGGCCCATTTCATCGCCAAAAATTCAAGCCTGTGCGCTGGATACTTTGACTGAGCATGATTAAGTGACTTTGATGCGAAAACAATTGGCCTTGCAACCGCACAACCCCCCTGAACTTGGGAGAGCACGGCCCCAAGCCCACTGGTTGAGGCATCAACCGACAGTAAAAATGGTTTAGAGAAATCAGGATGGGCAAGCAAAACCTTTTTTACCAGTGCAGCCTTCAAATTCTCAAATGCACCTATACATTCTTCTGTCCAATCAACAGGCGTGAGCTTCCGAACAGCCCCTGACCTTTTTCCAAGACCCCTCGCTTTCCTAGGTTTCTTCTGGCCAGACATCAGCTGAAAAAGAGGCCTTGCAATCATGGAACAATTCTCAATGAAATGTTGATAGTACACAATCATGCCCAAAAATGACCTGATTTTACTCACAGATGGGGTAACCCCATCAGCTTCCATCAAGTCTTTCTCTGACACATTCACAATGGCCTCTACCTTTGTTGGATCACTCGCCACACCTTCCTGTGAAACAATGTGACCCAAAAATTTCACAGATCTCCGCAAAAATATACATTTGGAAGGTGACAGTTTCAAATTATGATCCTTAAGCCGTTGAAACACCATTTCCAGTCTCTGCAAGCTCTCCTCCTCAGTTTTACCAAAAACTAACAGGTCATCCAAGTAACAGAGCAAACTCAAGAAATTTTGATCACCGAAAATAGTCATCATCATTCTCATGAACGTTGCAGGACTGTTGCACAGACCCTGCGGTAAGCGGTTGTACTCGTGCAACCCAAGAGGAGAGCTGAAGGCTGTAAATTTCTTGTCCTCTTCATGTAAAGGGACGTTATAGTACCCAGACGTTAAATCCATGGTACTAAACATACCATTCCCCCCCAGAGCTGCTAACACATCTGCTTGGTGAGGGAGGGGGTGTGCATCCTTCACCGTACGAGCATTCAACCACCTAAAGTCAGTGCACAACCGCAAATCACCGTTCTTCTTCCAAACTAACACCAACGGTGATGCAAATTCACTGGAAGATTTCCTAATGATCTCCTTCTGTTCCATCTCATCAAGCGTCTCCCTCAACTTGTGATAGTGCGCTGGAGAAAGTCTACGGTAAGGCAGACGAAAAGGTCTATCATCTACCAAACGAATGCGATGACAGAACCCCTTCGCTTCGCCACAATCCAATGAGTGCCTAGAGAAAACACTCTCATATTTCTTTATCAGATCAACCAGCTTGTCCCTCCAGAAAGGCGACACCTCACAGTCTTTCACATTTAAGTCTTTGAGACCCAAGCCATCCAGTTGAATGTCATTCACCTGTCTAACACCAGATACAGAACTCTTTGCTGATAAACTACCACAAGAACTGCCACTGTGGATGGCTACATTCTGGAAAATCCTTTTCTCGGTCACATGATCAAAATCTTCCAAAGCGATGCATGGGTAGACATCAGCCAATTTTGCATTTCTGCGCAGCACAATTTCAGAATTTGTCGGGTTTATCATTTTCACCGGGAGCCAACCGTCGCCCCACAAAGGCGAGATCACTCTACCAACAAGGACATTACGGTGAACGCAACGAGACGTACTCGGCTCAATTACGACTGTGCTGCCCACTGAAAGTTTCAATCCTCGTGGCAGCCGACCCCAAACAAGATGTTCACTCATAGGCTGCAGGACCACAGCAGACTTGGATTTTAAAGTGCCCACCATGTCAGGGATCGTACTACCCCTCCACCTCTCAATGCTTGACAGCATACGCAGAAACTGACAATCGTCACTTGAATTAGACTGGTCTGGTTTATCCAAAACTCTCCAGAACCCCTCATTCGACTTCATTTCTCTAATCAGTGGTTTCAACACATTTGTTCCGATAATAAGCTGGTCTACCTGCCCACTGACAATAAGGACTGGGACACTAAAACTGAACCCATACACCTCCATTTTCAGATCACACATACCTTCTGGACAAGTCTGCTTCCCACCACACCCAACCAGGACAACGTCTGATGGGCAAAAGAACTCCTGATCCAGGACTCCAGCTTCTAACAGTTGAGGGTACCATGTCAGCACTCAATGTAGTCGCCATAGAGCCACTGTCCAGCATCCCCCTCAACCGAACTTTGTCCTGTACTAAAACACTTGTATAAAACAGACTGTCATTTTGTGCAGAACGAATAGTATTTTGAAAAACCACAGTTTTGTCTTTGCTTACATTCTCACGAAAAAATGAATAGACAGACTCAACATCACTATTCCAGGAGGAACTCTCATTTTGACCCACATTGCCCTCCCCCCAATGTAGGCGTTCTAGTTTCCCTGCGGCGCATCATCTCCTCGTCTGTCAGTGCCTTCCCTGGGCCCGGTCATCTCACAATTGAAACTCCTGTGCCCAGACAAAAAACACTTAAAGCAGAGATTGTACATTTTGCAATGAGCAGTAGTGCTGTGATCTTTGCTGCCACAAACTCTACATTCACGACCCTGTTTGTTAGGATTTTTGGACCAACCAACACGCACAGATTGGGCATTGCACACAAGAGCCTTTTCCAACATAGTCAAGACCTTGTCCAGAGTGCTATTGTCAGTTACTGGTGTGGCAGTTTCTGACTGAGAAGAAGACACAGAAGATGATTCACTGTTAGACTCAAATACTTTGGCTGTTTGTTGGCACGTAATTCGCTTAGTGGCTTTCTGTTCCCTTAGCATCTCATCTAATCGTTCTTGGACCTCAGACGCGGTCCATGACTGTGCAGATTTGCTTTTGAACACCAAAGAGAGTTCCTTGTCAGGACAGTGTCGAATAAACATTACAGCCAGTTCTTTGCTCCGATTTTCCAAGTGTCTGCCCTCCTCCCTAAGGCTCCGCTCAGCCACCTCAGCTGCTTTGTTTAACCTTATCCAATAGTCCAAAGGGCTTTCATTGGAATAAGGTTTCACAGAGTAAAAATCAGCTAAAGGCATCCCTGAGCTACTGGAATCACTGAAATGATGTCTCAAGACTGTGAAAACCGCGTCTACAGTCGGGGTTACCAGTCTATTACTCAGCCAGACTTTTATGATATCCCTGGCCCTCCCCATTAGTCTGTTCATCACTTCCTCAACTCTGTCAGAATCTGCCACTTCTTTTTTGTTAAGATACACTCGCATCAATTCCTCCCACTCCATCATGGAGCACTTATCTGTACCATCTCCACGATAATACGGCGGTGAGGAAACTTCAGACTTCAGTACCAAATTTAACTTGGAAGCATCTATAATGGTTGCATTCGGTACTTTTGTGTCAGAAATGTTAGTGGCATCTGCAAAACGACCACTAGATGGCAAACTTGAACGTCCAGTCTGCAATAGAGTGTCCCTGATGGCTTCGCCGATTTCAGAACCAATTTGTCTAACCAGGTCACTCATTTCATTTGTAAGTCCTGATTCAACATTAGTATATTCTGGTTTAACCGGTTTTGCGATGGGACTACAGCATATGTCTGGACTAGTATCACCCGATGGTCTAACTGCTTTACCCCTCCCAGTGCTTGTATACTCAGGACCCATAAACTGGAAATCTCTGTCAGGTGTGCCCAGTAATACACCTCTTCCTCTACCAGCCATCATTACACTTTGACTTTTTTTTTTTTTTTTTTTTTTTTTTTTTTTTACTTCGAAAAATAACTGAATTTGACAAATTTAAATGAAGTTAAATACCTATCACTTTATCTCTGTAATAATTTCCCCTTGAAAAAAAAATTTTTTAAAAAAAATAAGCGAAAAATAAATAAATGAAAATGAACCAATTTCAAACTAGTCACTAATTAAATACTCCAACCATGCAGACCATCCATGACGACGACAGTCCCAGCAGACGATGCAGATTATTCACGACGACAGTCCCAGCCGAAGATGCAGATTATTCAGCACTACGACGACAGTCCCAGCAGAAGATGCAGATTATTCAGGACGACGACGACAGTCCCAGCCGAAGATGCAGATTATTCAGGACGGCGACGAGTCCCAGCCGAAGATGCAGATTATTCAGGACGACGACGACAGTCCCAGCCGAAGATGCAGATTATTCAGCACTACGACGACAGTCCCAGCAGAAGATGCAGATTATTCAGGACGACGACGACAGTCCCAGCCGAAGATGCAGATTATTCAGGACGACGACGACAGTCCCAGCCGAAGATGCAGATTATTCAGGACGACGACGACAGTCCCAGCCGAAGATGCAGATTATTCAGGACGACGACGACAGTCCCAGCCGAAGATGCAGATTATTCAGCACTACGACGACAGTCCCAGCAGAAGATGCAGATTATTCAGGACGACGACGACAGTCCCAGCCGAAGATGCAGATTATTCAGGACGACGACGACAGTCCCAGCCGAAGATGCAGATTATTCAGGACGACGACGACAGTCCCAGCCGAAGATGCAGATTATTCAGGACGACGACGACAGTCCCAGCCGAAGATGCAGATTATTCAGGACGACGACGACAGTCCCAGCCGAAGATGCAGATTATTCAGGACGACGACGACAGTCCCAACCGAAGATGCACGCTTGCAGCATCCCAGGTGGTCAGCAATCAGCGAACCAAACGACGGGTCAACGGCACCAATTTGTAGTGGGTTTTCTTCTGCGTTGTGTTTGATTTTTAAAGAAAGAGATCCCACACAATGATGTACTTTTGTTTTTCTTTACTCTCAGCCTCTGTATCAAAAGAAATAACAGACACGATCACACTTAATCACCAGTAATTGGCATTTCTGGCCTAGCCGTGCCTCTCGCCACGACATCCAGCGAAAGAGAGAGCTTAACAATTATAGAAATAACTTCAATAAGAAAAATAGAAAAATAACAATAGTAAAATATAGCTGCAAGCAGCAATCACCGGGGCCAAGCGCAAGCAAGACGACAAGACATGCCAAAGTGGCTGGGAGTGTGAGACCCACTGCAGCAAGGAGCAATTGAAGACATTTAAAGATGAATTTTGGCACAATGGTTGATACATTAAATAAAAATATGATTATCACTTTCGACCAATAGGTGGCGCAGTTACGAAACTGATGTGATGTGGTCAGAGTGAAGTGACAATGACACATACAAAGTTTGGTGTCAATATGTCAAGGCATAGCAGATATAAAGCCTGAATAGTCATTTTGGCATCATGCCTCAACTTTGCCACTGCGGTATACGAAAACGGTTTCGTCTATCGACACGAAATCCATAACTTTTACTCGGCACGGTCTGGAGATGACACGATCCGATTTTGGTGAAAATCGGACATTCGGTCTAGGAGGAGTTCGAAAAAGTAGGTTTTAAAAGAAAATAAAGATGGCGGACAGGAAGTTTGGCTGACTATGGCAAAATTGGTATCTATGTTTTCAGCATAACCCAAGGAATCTATTGAGATCAGTGTCATTACTATAGGCAAATATATTCAAAAGTTATTAGCATTTTTGGAAATTTCATTATAACTTTTGACCAAAAGGTGGCGCTGTCTCATAAATTTTTGAGTACCTTTAGGGCGTTGTACTGATGACCCATACTGAGTTTCGTAACGATACGTTCATGCGTTCATAAAATACAGCATTTTAGCACATAATTCAAAATGGCCGACAGCCAAAATGGCCGATATGGGAAAATTGGATATCAGTCAACTCAACACGACGCCCTGAATCTAACAAGACCACTTTTGTGATTTTTGGACAAACCGTTCAGAAGTTATAAGCAAAAACATAAATTATTCATATCTCCGGACCAGTAGGTGGCGCTGCGCCGAAACGCAGCATGTAGCCTCAGGTCATGCTTGTGATGACATGTACCAAATTTGGTCTGAATCCAACAAAGCGTTGTGGAGATACGGCCTTACGTCTGTTTTCGCAAGCGCTACGTAAAATTTATTTGCGCGGTATTCAAGAACGGTAATTCGAATAAACTTGAATTCCATAACTTTTGGTCGTCAAGGTCTGGAGATGATCTGGTTCATTTTTCGTGAAATTCGGAGCAACGGCCTAGGAGGAGTTCGAAAAAGTAGGTTTTTCGGAAAATTCAAAATGGCGGGAAAACTATTATGACGGAAAATGACGTCATATGGTGCAGTCGAATCGTCATGAGCTCAGGAATCAGAGGAAAAAAGAATTTTGTTTCTAGCCCTTGTGGTTCAAAAGTTATTAGCATAAACATGAGTGAAACTTTGGACAGCTGGTGGCGCTAGAGGGAATGAGTCGGAGACTCCAAATTTGCTATGGTGATAGTTCAGGCTGTCCTCTATCACTGTGCCAATTTTCATAAGTTTCCCGCAAACGGTTCTATAGGCTGCCATAGACGCCCAGTCGGAAGAAAAAGAAAAAAAAGAAAAAGAAAAAGAAAAAGAAAAAGAAAAAGAAGAATAAGAACGGGAACAGATACAATAGGTGCCCGCACCTTCAGTGCTTGGCCCCTAATGATCCATCTACATACCTGTATCAAAAGAAATAACAGACACGATCACACTTAATCACCAGTAATTGGCATTTCTGGCCTAGCCGTGCCTGTCAATCAACACACGATATCTCAATGTAAATTCATATACAGAAAATACATTCGAACATTGCATGGATCCTTCAAAATAAACAAATACAACTTTACACAATTACAAATGTATAACTCATATTGAATTCAACTGTAAATGTTTTAACGAAAAATATATCGTTCTAAACTCACAAGCATACCGCACGTGCAACTGCGGCCATTAATCAAATTCGTACTTCGATCAAACATACTCTTATAACATTTATAACCCAGATCGTTGATCACTCAGTAAAGAGAAAACAACAAATAAACTCATTACCTACAGAAAATACCTATACAACACTCAAAGCACATTTGCACATTTACACACTTCTCTGAGGAGCAGATAAAACGTACCTCTCGCCACGACATCCAGCGAAAGAGAGAGCGCGCACGCAAGTTACATCAGCATTACCCTCACGCAAGACGGCGCTTACGTAATAGTGCTTCCTTAATTTAGTGCAGAAATATTTATTAAGAGTGAAACCAAAAACAATACAAAAAAAATAAGAAATATACATGTATGAAGAATTGAAAACAACGCAAATTATTAAGTTTATGATCACATGACCATTGACAACTGTGCAGTTTCCAAAACAAACGTTTTCAAAATAAGAGTCCCATAAAATAATACGGTTATTGATTAAATTATGTCAATAATCTAGTGTAACAACATACACTCGTCACACATGCTAGAGTCAACAATCACATTTATCTGCTCAGCCTTACGAGTAGCCGCCACTGTACCAATCTGCATCAATTCAGTTTTGGAGCCGTTCAATTTCAGGAAGTTATTTAAGTCATTAAACAGAAATAAGCTGAGAATAATAATTATACAACTTGACAGCATATTAAATTGGCTCCCAACAGATGCACTTTGGTAGACTTCAAAACAGAAACAGCCATTCACTGCCATTATGAAGCTGGAAGAGCAAGACATTTTTTAATATAACTCTGATTGTGTTCGTCTGAGAGAAGAAAGTCATATACACGAGGATGGCTTCAGGGTGAGTAAATCATGGGGTCATTTTCATTTTTGGGTGAACTATCCCTATAACACTACACTTCCCTATAACATAATTTATATATTTTTTAAACAGAACACCCTAAATATTTTTTCAATTACATTTACTATAATTATGATCACTTACTTGTATTTTTTATATTATTGATCAATATGTGAATCCGATGCTACACACTAGTTGTGGTCTCATTGGCACATAATTTAGATGAGATTAGAACTGTATTGATCCCACACTTGTATGTCACGGATTTCCGAAGCTTTGTTTGGTCACGTGCTTTTCTGCTCTGCGGTGATTTGTTAGATATGGTGAAGAAAACACGTGTGACCGCCAGATGTCACTAATGCGCATTGTTTTAAAAACTTTGAGTGATTAACCTTTTTCGGCTCAATTAGATGAAAGCCTCAAATGCTTTAGAAAGCCTCGTTTCCCATCACTAGCTAAAGGTCCTCGAGTCTGTTCTAACACAGCAGTGTTATAGGGACATCTTGTGGACAACACAATACACTGCCTTACATATACATGCAAAATCATGATGTTTATGATATCTTCATGTCTTACTCGCATTTATCAGCTCAGAGCTGGACGATATAATATAGTTACATTTTGCAAAAATAAAAAATCAGGCAGAGATTTGCCATATAGAGTAGTTTTCCCCAAGTTTTGTCTAATTGATCTGAATAATGAGCTTCTGTTGAGCTGCTTCATAATTGATGAACTTTCCAATATGTTATTTTCCTGTTTATCACAGTTAAAGCTGCTCTGAATTAGTCTGTGCTCTATAAAGCGCTGTGCTAACTCTACACACACCAATGAACAAAAGAGAAAAATACAGGCAGCACTTATGATCAATATAAAAGCTGACAAATGTCACACCAACTGGTTAATCATTATAATATAACAAGTGTAATAACAAGAACAGTAAATCGTATTAAGGAAAAGCCAGTTTCTCCAGTTGTGTTGCTCTAAGGGTCACTCGTCACACATGTAGTGCTATTAAAGTGAATGTGTGTAAATGTCGTGTATATTTGCGGCCACCAGATGGCGCGAGCGATCCGCGTTCAGCGCCTCTCTGACGTCACGCGGCTCTTCTTTACAGGAGACGCATTTCTTATAACCTTCAGTCTTATTCTCACAACATTAAACACAAAACCCAATCTTCAAACTACATTCAGAGAAGATCTGACTCTTCTGACAAAACCAAACAATCGCTTCAAAACCATTTAATCTGTGCTCAAAATCAAACAACGCTTTCAGAACATACACACATCAGTCAATATATGAACACTACAGATCATGCATTAGACACTACATAGAACAATGGAGAACAGCATCCAGAGCATGAGGTTACAGACATTTAAATTGTATTGTATGCAGTAAATAAATTATGCAATTACGTTAAAAAAATAATCACAATTTACAGTAATGGGAATATATTGAATACTGAATGCAATACAAGTATAGTATTTTATTGTATAGTATTGAATATCTGTATGTTTATATTCCTCGTCCTCTTCGACAAATGACCACAGCTGTGTTGTAGTTGTGTTTAACTTTAGCCTGCATGTGTTTAGCGCTTTGAAACACAAGGGCATCACAGTGCGAAGTGTGCTTTGGCGAGTGAGAATGTGTCTAACTGCCTGAACTTGTTTAATGTTTTACAGAAAGAGTGATTCATTCGATTCAAACAAGGCACAGGTCGAGACTGGTTTAGCAGACCGATTAAGATTAAAAAACGATGCTGTGCCTTCTATATTGGATCCGACAGGAAGGGTGCAACACACTTATGTGAGTAAAAATGTTTTTTTTTTTATTCTGATAGAATTGCATTGTTACAGATCGTTTGATATCTAATGATTATGTGTATGTGTCTTTACCAGTCACAGAAGGGTCCAACTATGAAGGATGTAACTTGTCAAAAAGACACTGAATTTAACATCACGGCTGGCTTTTGGTTCATTGTCCTGCGGTTCGGGATCAGACTCTGGGTCGAACATGTATGGGCGAATCATTCCGGTGGCCATTTTTCAACATTGGAGGTTTTCAAAACAATTCCCCCCACTTGTACTGATCTATATAATGACTGGATAGCTCATGACGATCTAAACTGCCAGCAGGCAGTGAAGCCACCGGGAGAGGCCATCTTACGATCCCGGCAGAGGCTCCCCCGGCTGTGTTCGAGCGGCCATCTTACGATCCCCTCCCACCGGAAGTGTTCGAGTGGCCATCTTACGATCCCGGCAGAGGCTCCCACCGGAAGTGTTCGAGCAGCCATCTTACGATCCCCTCCCACCGAAAGTATTCGAGCGGCCATCTTACGATCCCGGCAGAGGCTCCCACCGGAAGTGTTCGAGCGGCCATCTTACGATCCCCTCCCACCGGAAGTGTTCGAGCGGCCATCTTACGATCCCCTCCCACCGAAAGTGTTCGAGCGGCCATCTTACGATCCCCTCCCACCGAAAGTGTTCGAGCGGCCATCTTACGATCCTGGCAAAGGCTCCCACCGGAAGTGTTCGAGCGGCCATCTTACGATCCCCTCCCACCGGAAGTGTTCGAGCGGCCATCTTACGATCCCGGCAAAGGCTCCCACCGGAAGTGTTCGAGCGGCCATCTTACGATCCCCTCCCACCGGAAGTGTTCGAGCGGCCATCTTACGATCCCCTCCCACCGAAAGTGTTCGAGCGGCCATCTTACGATCCTGGCAGAGGCTCCCACCGGAAGTGTTCGAGCAGCCATCTTACGATCCCGGCAAAGGCTCCCACCGGAAGTGTTCGTGCGGCCATCTTACGATCCCGGCAGAGGCTCCCCCGGCCGTGTTCGAGCAGCCATCTTACGATCCCGGCAGATGCTCCCCCGGGCCGTGTTCGAGCAGCCATCTTACGATCCCGGCAGATGCTCCCCCGGCCGTGTTCGAGCAGCCATCTTACGATCCCCTGCCACCAGAGGCTCCCCCGGCCGCTATACAGAGATCGGCAGCTCCGACCGCACTTTAAAGATGACCCGCTGTGCAGCACAAGTGCAAAACCACGTTCACAACAGGATGTAGAAAATTGCAGACAGGTTGTAATACAAGCCCTATAAGTAGTAATTTATATGCACAATTGTCGCTATTCCCGTATTGTTTTCTCCGAGGCAAGAGTAAAGCTTCTTCAAAACAACAACATCGATACACCAGTTAACAGTAGCCTATAAGAATCCTCAGAGCAGCAATATTCACAATTAAGTGTCCAATAGCAACACCATTTGACAGCTTCAAAAGAGCTCCGTGCAGAGTCCGTTTACCGGTACATTAACCCATTTGTATTAGGCCTTTCCTGAACATGTACTTGCTAACTAATCAAACACCTTATTTAAAGAGAGAGAGAAAGAGAGCATACAGCGCTCGTGTTGTTTGAAGACGTGAGAGACGGCCGGGCTCTCTCTCTCTCTCTCTCTCTCTCTCTGCTCGTTCTTATG
>JARPMJ010006409.1:45000-52962 GCA_033366665.1 Phoxinus dragarum
TGTTCAATTAATACAAGTACTCCACAGTGACTCTAGGGGTCGCTGTTTGACAAAAACAGAAATCTTACATTTACATTTTACATTTATTTATTATATATTTTGTGAGGAGAGGAGTGACGTGTGCTCTCTTCGGCTCGATAAACACTCTGGATAGTCCAGTCTGGATAGAACAAGTGCCTGAACAAGGAGTTGTGTAGCTCTGATAGGAAGGGCCTGATCCTTCTGACCATCCTTCTGAAATCTGCAAGACCGGGGCCAGTGCTAGCAATGTGGTCTGTGAAGTTCAACTGATCATCAATCACAACTCCAGGATTCCTGGCTGACCTTGATGGAGTTATGGATGATGAAGCTACAGCTGAATGGAGAAGTTGTGGTGTAGTGTTGGGTTGGGTGAGACCACGAGCAGATCTGTCCTCGCAAGGGTTAGTTGAAGGTGGTGGTCCTTCATCCAGAAATGTCTGTCAGGCTGAGATGCGAGCGGCTACCGTCGGATCATCCGGCTGGAATGAGAGGTAGAGTTGTGTGTCATCAGCGTAGCAGTGATAGGAAAAGCCATGTTTCTGATTGACAGATCCTAGTGATGTCATGTAGATGGAGAAGTGAAGTGGTACCAGCACTGAGCCCTGAGGCACACCAGTGGCTAGATGTTTGGTCTCTGACACCTCGCCCCTCCATGACACCCTGAAGGACCTACCCGAGAGATAAGACCTGAACCATTGAACCAGTGCGGGGTACAACAGCATGTGAGATCTGCATGTGAGAAATCTTGCATAGTGTGCCTTTAATTTATGGTCCCCAGAAGCTTTTTTGGGGTTGAATGTATTCTCAGAGTCCCTCTGCAGTAACAGTGAAGTCTGATGTGTGTGATGGTCTTCAGTGGAAAGTTCTGGCCGTTCTTCTGATCTGAGATCAGTTGATATGGACATGAATGCGGTGAGAGATAGGAGAAGGATCTGTGTCCTTCATCTGCATGTGAGAAAGGGATATTCTATGGTATTTAATAAAAGCACAGGGAGGTAAAGAGGCTGAGGATGTATATGCAGTGTGTTCAGGTGTTCTCCATCAGCATCGAGAGGAAGGTCAAGGTTTGTCTCGTGTCACAGTGACTTGATCCTCTGTGTCTCCTCATGCTTTCTGCCGGATCTCAGACTCGTCCTGAGCAACTGAAGATCAGCCTGGACGGCTCTGGATCGATTTCTCCCCTGCTTTTAATTGGATTCAGCCTTCAGCCCCATATTGCTAATAAAAGCTTGTTGAGACAGAGATGTTTTGTCCCCACTTTTATATTCTGTATTCATGCATTTGCTCCCATTCAGACACAAGAGAAACCTCCACATCAGACCCACTGACAGTATCTGTGTCTCGCTGGAATTGACATCAATCCTCCCCTGTGTGTGTGTGTGTGTGTGTGTGTCTGTGCAGCTTCAAGGTTTGTCCTCACTGTGGAAAGCCGTTAATCAGAAGTGTGTGTCCACATAGATTTAGTGTAAAGTGTGTGTTTCCTTCAGGCTCTTCAGCTCCAGATGTTCGTTACTAATTACTGGATCTTAGCACTTATGTTATAAAAGAACTTGGTTTAAACCTTGTCAACACATTGAAATTAAAGACAAAAATTACACACACAGCAATAGATTCCTTGCTTTCTACTGTATTCATATTCCATGATGCAGTGTTTCTTTGACCTTCCCTTTCCAGACAAAACTAGAGAAATGATCCCATTCTTTCCATAATTTCTGGAAAAATAAATCACAGCTAAATATAAGTTGCAGAGGTAAAAACATAGATAAGGTGCACGTGTGAAAGTCATATTTCAAACCATGTATACCGTTGAACGAAACGAAGCGTTTATAATCACTATAAACATGTATTTTAGTTCGCCTCACTCCACAACGATTTCTTCACATCTAATGGAATTCAGAACAGGAAAGAGAATATAAGCATTAAACAGTCATAAATTATAGTGGCATTCACTTATCATATTTAACATTTATTATAGACAGATGCCAGACTGAAGGAAAGTACAGATAAATGTGGGAATGAACTTTACAGATAAACTGGATCTGTCGTTCCTCTCATTCTGCATTAATTAAAACTTGCGAATGTTTTGTGTGCTTGATGTTAATTATGAAATGAAATGTACACGTTTATTAAAAAACACGACTTATATTCTGGAAATATAATAATTGTGATCATTATGATGTGCCCTCACTGTCGTACACTTTATTTTATTTTGGTGTCATTTGGTTTAAAATTGAACTGTTGGAAGTCTAATAATTTAAACTTTTATTCAGGAGTAAATCTATTGGCTCACTGTCAAGGGTGAAAATATTCTTTAGTCCAAATATATCACAGGAGAGCTCAGGGAAAATGAGACAAAACCTTAACATTGACGAGATCGGACAAAGAACTGAAAGACATGCAGTATATATATATATTTATTTATATACTAGAACAAATGAGGGAGCTAAACGAAATAATCGATCAACAACAGGTGAACTTGTATCCAGTGTTTTATCCAGTGTCCCGCTGGGTCGTGAACAGATGTTGGGAAAGCCTGCTGGGAATCGTGTGATTGTTCGACAGTTTCGACCTGATAATTGTTTTGAAACCTCTTGAAATTGAACACTCTGTGTCTCATAATTGCATCTAATGCTCAGCATTGATCCCGCAGAATCTGTAGAGATCAGCCGTTCTGCACCAGCCGGAAGATCTTTCTCAAACTGGGACGTAAAGTCCAGAGGCTGAGTGACTACTAACTAACTTTCATAACGATGGGCCAATGTGGATTTACATACAGAAAGTATTAGTGTATGATAGTGACTGTAGTGTCGAGTCTGTCTCATATAGTCCTCTACCCTAGTCTCGTTCTGCCAAGATTTGCTTTCAAGCTTCATCAGAACAAAAGGAAAGCATTATATCCTTTCCCGCCGGAGCACACACCTTCCTCTTGCTCTGATCCATAGATGAAACCTCTCAGGATCTGTAAATGAAAAGTACTGAACTTTTTGCTGACGTGCCAGAAAGGATTGAGTCAGAGGAAGGTCTTCGTCGTTTAGTGCAGTCAGCAGAAACAGGCTTGAGTTGAGCCCGAGATGCACAGCGCTGTGTGTGTGTGTGTTTGTGTGTGTGAGAGAGAGAGAGAGAGAGAGTGTGTGTGTGTGTGTGTGTGTGTGTGTGTGTGTGTGTGTGTGTGTGTGTGTGTGTGAGAGTGCTGAGGGTTCGACACGCCAGAACAGATCCCCGTGTTTTTCCCAGAACAGATCCGGGTGTTTTCCCAGAACAGATCCCGGTGTTTTCCCAGAACAGATCCCGGTGTTTCGCAGAACAGATCCCAGTGTTTCCCAGAACAGATCCCGGTGTTTTCCCAGAACAGATCCCGGTGTTTCCCTAGAACAGATCCCGGTGTTTCGCAGAACAGATCCCGGTGTTTCCCAGAACAGATCCCGGTGTTTCCCTAGAACAGATCCCGGTGTTTCCCTAGAACAGATCCCGGTGTTTCCCAGAACAGATCCCGGTGTTTCCCTAGAACAGATCCCGGTGTTTCCCTAGAACAGATCCCGGTGTTTCCCAGAACAGATCCCGGTGTTTCCCTAGAACAGATCCCTGTGTTTCCCAGAACAGATCCCAGTGTTTCCCAGAACAGATCCCGGTGTTTCCCTAGAACAGATCCCGGTGTTTCCCAGAACAGATCCCGGTGTTTCCCAGAACAGATCCCGGTGTTTCCCAGAACAGATCCCGGTGTTTCCCAGAACAGATCCCGGTGTTTCCCTAGAACAGATCCCTGTGTTTCCCAGAACAGATCCCGGTGTTTCCCAGAACAGATCCCAGTGTTTCCCTAGAACAGATCCCGGTGTTTCCCTAGAACAGATCCCTGTGTTTCCCAGAACAGATCCCGGTGTTTCCCAGAACAGATCCCGGTGTTTCCCAGAACAGATCTCTGTGTTTCCCAGAACAGATCCCTGTGTTTCCCAGAACAGATCCCGGTGTTTCCCAGAACAGATCCCGGTGTTTCCCAGAACAGATACCTGTGTTTCCCAGAACAGATCCCGGTGTTTCCCAGAACAGATCCTGGTGTTTCCCTAGAACAGATCCCAGTGTTTCCCAGAACAGACCCCGGTGTTTCCCAGAACAGATCCCGGTGTTTCCCAGAACAGACCCCGGTGTTTCCCAGAACAGATCTCTGTGTTTCCCAAAACAGATCCCAGTGTTTCCCAGAACAGATCCCTGTGTTTCCCTAGAACAGATCCCAGTGTTTCCCAGAACAGACCCCGGTGTTTCCCAGAACAGATCTCTGTGTTTCCCAGAACAGATCCCTGTGTTTCCCAGAACAGACCCCGGTGTTTCCCAGAACAGATCTCTGTGTTTCCCAGAACAGATCCCAGTGTTTCCCAGAACAGATCCCTGTGTTTCCCTAGAACAGATCCCAGTGTTTCCCAGAACAGATCCCGGTGTTTCCCAGAACAGATCTCTGTGTTTCCCAGAACAGATCCCTGTGTTTCCCAGAACAGATCCCGGTGTTTCCCAGAACAGATCCCGGTGTTTCCCAGAACAGATCCCGGTGTTTCCCAGAACAGATCCCTGTGTTTCCCAGAACAGATCCCGGTGTTTCCCAGAACAGATCCCGGTGTTTCCCAGAACAGATCCCGGTGTTTCCCTAGAACAGATCCCTGTGTTTCCCAGAACAGATCCCTGTGTTTCCCAGAACAGATCCTGGTGTTTTCCTAGAACAGATCCCAGTGTTTCCCAGAACAGACCCGGGTGTTTCCCAGAACAGATCCCTGTGTTTCCCAGAACAGATCCCTGTGTTTCCCAGAACAGATCCCTGTGTTTCCCAGAACAGATCCCAGTGTTTCCCAGAACAGATCCCGGTGTTTCCCAGAACAGATCCCTGTGTTTCCCAGAACAGATCCCTGTGTTTCCCAGAACAGATCCCAGTGTTTCCCAGAACAGATCTCTGTGTTTCCCAGAACAGATCCCGGTGTTTCCCAGAACAGATCCCTGTGTTTCCCAGAACAGATACCTGTGTTTCCCAGAACAGATCCCGGTGTTTCCCAGAACAGATCCTGGTGTTTCCCAGAACAGATCCCGGTGTTTCCCAGAACAGATCCCTGTGTTTCCCAGAACAGATCTCTGTGTTTCCCAGAACAGATCCCGGTGTTTCCCAGAACAGATCCCTGTGTTTCCCAGAACAGATCCCGGTGTTTCCCAGAACAGATCCCTGTGTTTCCCAGAACAGATCCCGGTGTTTCCCAGAACAGATCCCAGTGTTTCCCAGAACAGATCCCTGTGTTTCCCTAGAACAGATCCCAGTGTTTCCCAGAACAGACCCCGGTGTTTCCCAGAACAGATCTCTGTGTTTCCCAGAACAGATCCCGGTGTTTCCCAGAACAGATCCCGGTGTTTCCCAGAACAGATCCCGGTGTTTCCCAGAACAGATCCCGGTGTTTCCCAGAACAGATCCCTGTGTTTCCCAGAACAGATCCCGGTGTTTCCCAGAACAGATCCCGGTGTTTCCCAGAACAGATCCCGGTTGTTTCCCTAGAACAGATCCCTGTGTTTCCCAGAACAGATCCCTGTGTTTCCCAGAACAGATCCTGGTGTTTTCCTAGAACAGATCCCAGTGTTTCCCAGAACAGACCCGGGTGTTTCCCAGAACAGATCCCTGTGTTTCCCAGAACAGATCCCTGTGTTTCCCAGAACAGATCCCTGTGTTTCCCAGAACAGATCCCTGTGTTTCCCAGAACAGATCCCAGTGTTTCCCAGAACAGATCCCGGTGTTTCCCAGAACAGATCCCTGTGTTTCCCAGAACAGATCCCTGTGTTTCCCAGAACAGATCCCAGTGTTTCCCAGAACAGATCTCTGTGTTTCCCAGAACAGATCCCGGTGTTTCCCAGAACAGATCCCTGTGTTTCCCAGAACAGATACCTGTGTTTCCCAGAACAGATCCCGGTGTTTCCCAGAACAGATCCTGGTGTTTCCCAGAACAGATCCCGGTGTTTCCCAGAACAGATCCCTGTGTTTCCCAGAACAGATCTCTGTGTTTCCCAGAACAGATCCCGGTGTTTCCCAGAACAGATCCCTGTGTTTCCCAGAACAGATCCCGGTGTTTCCCAGAACAGATCCCTGTGTTTCCCAGAACAGATCCCGGTGTTTCCCAGAACAGATCCCGGTGTTTCCCAGAACAGATCCCGGTGTTTCGAAGCTTCACACCGCTGGAGGATAAAAACACGTTCACATCTTCAGGGTGTGTGAGATCTGACATCGGATGAATCTGTTAACAGGGCAGAGACTCTCTAATTGTTTAAATGTCAAACGGCCAATAAAGTGTGTGACACACTGTCAGTTCCTGTTTGTTCATGATGCCGGCGCGATTAAACTGTGACATTCACCGATGCAACGCTGTTGTGTTTCACGCTTTCCCTCGGACTGCCATAAACAGAGACGCTCTCGCTGACACTCCATAAATTCTGCTCCTCACAATTAAAACTGACATTAAGAAATCTTTGAACGATGGCATTTAATCAGATCCATCATTCTGTACACACCGGAGAGGCGAGGTCTTCTGTTCTGTGCGGCTCGTGATGGAAAGGTTACTGAATCTGATTAGACTGGATGAATTATTGGTTGCATGGACTCTCGTGCTGTCAGATGTGTTCTAACACATGAAATACACAATGAATATGTCCCGATGACAGTTTTATCCCCACATCAGTTATAAAGCAGGACTACATGCAGTGAGTTTTCACTAATATTCTGTGCAGATCGTGGAAAGTGTGTAAGAAGTGATTTAAACATTGATGATCTGGGACAACACACATGTGTTTGTGAATGTGTGTGTAAGGTGTGATATTCTCACGCGCTTCATCACACAAGTATGACTGGGGAAAGTGGTTTCCCCGTGACACACTGGAAAGGTTGTGTTGTCATATTTTAAACAACATAAAAGCCTGTGTGAAGTGTGACCTTTTACACACACGCTTAACACACTGGAGGACAATTCATGCTCTTTCTGCCACACAACTCTCCAACAGAGACACTATTACATTCGGCACACAGAGGGTGCACATTTCTCCTGAAAATTCAAACATAAAAAATATATACAAATATGCAGGTGGAGATAATGCTGTGGACATGCCGTTCCTCAGCTAACGGCACCAGTACTGAACGCTTTTAAACCAGTTCCTCGCCCGCGAAACGGCTTCAGATCCGGCAACAACACACAGTTTCTCTGGCGTAACACTCTTCCTCAGGGAACACGACAGCATGACAGTAGATGCGTGAGGAGAGTCTCTCTCACGTTACTCACGCCGGATCCAAACGGGGTTCAGACGTCCTGGCATTCACATCCCAATGTCTTTCTACATTAATGCCATTGAACAAATCTGAGACAATGTGGCACAAAACCCCCAAAGAAACAGCCAAAAGCGGCACGTAACCTGACCGCTTCAGCGCTCCGCTTGGGTACGCTACCTTTGGTATATAAATAAATGTGTTTTCAAAAAGAGTTTATAACAGGGGTCTCGAACTTCCAGCATCTTGGCCAGTGAAATGATTCGACTTAGACAACAAATATCTGGAGTGACTGCGATGTGTGTTCTGATGAAATGGCGGACTGGTTGGTCTCTGAATGGGACGTTTATCTGCCTGATGCCAAGCAATACATCTGTAGTGTCAGAACTGCACTAAACACGGCATGATGGGCGTGAGGGTAAGTTGAGTCGCCCTGCTTTGAAATGAAAACAGTAAAAAAGTGAGCAACAGATGCTAGTCTACTGGTCAGTGTTTTGTCCACATCTTGTAAATGGGTCATTATTTTACTGGGGTGAAGTAAATGCAAACTCTGTAGATCCACTGATATTTGCTCCGCACCGCCGCCATCTGTGAACGAGGCTTAAGACCATCCCAGAATAGAAATACAGACTCCATGTAATCCATCTAGCATCTCCAGACCTGATAGAGTT
>JARPMJ010006410.1:0-12500 GCA_033366665.1 Phoxinus dragarum
GAAGCGCATTTGTGAGGTCAGGCACTGATGTTGGACGAGAAGTCCTGGCTCGCAGTCTCCGCTCTAATTCATCCTAAAGCTGCTCTATCGGGTTGAGGTCAGGACTCTGTGATGGCCAGTCAAGTTCCTCCACACCAAACTCACTCATCCATGTCTTTATGGACCTTGCTTTGTGCACTGGTGCGCAGTCATGTTGGAACAGGAACATCCCCAAACTGTTCCCACAGAGTTAGGAGCATTACATTTTCCAAAATGTCTTCGTATGCTGAAGCATTAAGAGTTCCTCTCACTGGAACTAAGGGGCAAAGACCCACCCCTGAAAAACAACCCCACACCACAATCCCCCTCCAGCAAACTTTACACTCGGCACAATGCAGTCAGGCAAGTCCCGTTCTCCTGGCACCCCGCCAAACCCAGACTCGTCCATCGGATTGCCAGACAGAAGTGTGATTGGTCACTCCAGAGAACACGTCTCCTCTGCTCTAGAGTCCAGTGGCGGTGGCTTTACACCACAGCATCCGACGCTGTGCATTGCACTTGGTGATGTAGGGCTTGGCTGAAGCTGCTCGGCCATGGAAACCCACTCCATGAAGCTCTACACACTGTTCATGAGCTAATCTGAAGGCCACATGAAGTTTGGAGGTCTGTAGCTATTGACTCTGCAGAGTTGGCGACTTCTACACACTGTGTGCACAATATTACCATATAAAACCCCAAAATTGGCCACATATATATATATATATATATATATATATATATATATATATATATATATATATATATACATAAGCCTTTCTTTTTGTATTTTGACTTGTCTTTAAAACCAAATAATGGATGAGGATTCAATCGGTGATGTCCAAGCTATTGGTCAGGGCCATCAAATATCAACAATCATTAAGACCACTTGATGGAACATGTCCCGGTTTGCTCTGGACGACACACGGATATTAACAGACGGATGTAGAAACAATGGCTACCCATCAACCCTGCGCTGACTCACCGCGTTCACGACCCATTTCTCCACACTGCAAATTGAGAGCCTTTGTTCAAAATGCCGTTCCAAACTAGGTGACATCACTTTGGCATTCAATGTGCACTGTTTATTCATTTTTTCCCCCCTTTTCTGTAAGTTACAGAAGAACCTACACCGGCACACTGACAACAATTATCACAATTACGTATTGATTGGATGGTAGCCTCCTCTCGAAGGGGCCCGCGGCATAATTGTTAGACTTCAGACAGAGTAATTGCAGCACGCTCACAGCTGGCCGATTATTCTTCGTCCCCCACAATTCTTTTCTCTTTCCTTCATCGTCCTTTCTCTCATTTTTCTTCATTGAATGTTACCTTTCATCTCAACAGGGGGTCATTGGGAGCGACAACAAATAAATATTCTATTAAATGTAATCAACTACATTACTTAATAACCATAACAATGACTATTTTGAAACAAATGCTGACAATAGTGCATGAATGTGACAGGTTTCATGTCGAATTTCAGATTTGTGAGACCTTCGGGTGACATATTTTATGTTGTGGGTTTGTCTTGGTCACTTTGGAAGTTCACATAAATACATTTTCCAGAAACATCAGCACTTAATATCTCTGAGGAACAAAATGTAGGTGATATGTGGAACCTGTTGATTGAGATGAGGAAACATCTCTTCTGTGATGTAGTCTTCTGAATCGACTGTATAGTAGGGAAGTATGCGATTTCGTATGTGAAACACAACGAATAGAATATCCAAAAGAAACACTTCAAAAACAAAACCAACAGGCAGGAGAAAATGACAGAATATCACAACCACTATATACGATACCTTAAAGACTAAACAATGAAATGAGAAAACTATGGGTTTAAATACACAGGGAGAGCCAATGAACTAGAACAGATGTGTGATTAATCAGAAACCATAGAAATAAATGAGGAATTAGAATTCAGACAAACAGAAACAAGGAAATCCAAATCGAAAACACAAATGAACTAACAGAACTAAACATAACCCTTACATTACTGGGAACACTTCCCTTAAATCCTGATGTACTCTTTACATCATAAGAAGAATGGCATCTAGGCTAATTTTAGTGTCTTTGTTTATCCCGAGGTTTTCCCGCAGCCTGCCGTATCCAGATCTGACTAAGGACCTTCGCCTGGACCCGATGACAACGCAGTGCTGAAGTGCCAACTAGCCTCTCCCTATGGAGGATCCCTTTAACACTCTGCAGATAAAGCATTGTGGAAAATTCGCGTATCTACCCCGTAGTGATAAAATAATATAAAATTCTGTATCAAATTTATAGGCAGGACAAGTAGTTTGTTAAGGCTTGGTTTGTAGAGAATTACAAACATGCGCACATATATTCAAACGCACATAACTATAGAATTAATTCTTGATGTGCACGTGAGCGCCATCAGCGTTTCTCACAGGTTCGCGTTTAAAAAAAAGTGTAGAGAGAACGGTGTCGTCTTAGCGGCCCCTGATTTCATAACAAATTATCCTTTCGACGGAAGTGAATCAATCAAAACTAGCTTTAGCTGGAAAGTAACATTATTCAAGAACCGCTATAAAGCCAAAACATTCTGTTACCTTAAATTATACGTTTATCTCTGTAAAGCAGCTTTGAAACAATCTACATTGTTAAAAGCGCTATATAAATGAAGATGACTTGACTTGACATTATATCCTCCTCCCTGAAGTACCTTTTTGGTTAAAACATGGCAAAGATTACCTGGCGGAGTCAGAGAGAGAGGTACAACCCAGAGTACAGCCAGGATGAAGACCCATGGCGTAACTGATGGTGGGAGGAGCCAGGGTGGAGTCAGGGGTCTGACCACCAGCGGTGAACCCAGGAGAACTAGAGACGCTATGGCCGAGGACCAAGGCGGAGCCGGAGGGAAGGCGAAGCCCGACGGAGTCGAAGGGGTGGAGGGACGAGGTGCAGCCGAAGGCCTGAAAGTCCACGGCATAGGCAGAGTGATGACTGACCAAGGTGGAGCCGAAGGGATGAGGTAGCCCGGTGGAGCCGTAAGGACGACGGTCTCAGGTGGAGCCGAGGGAGTGAAGCCGAGTGATCAACGGGCCAATATGGAGTGATGGGCTCGGTGGCTGGAGGCGGAGCTAGGGGTCCTCCTGCAAAGCTGGAGTGGAGACCGTAAAACCCAAGGCAGATCCACACAGCAGAGTGGAGTCAACATAGGGGGAACCAAGGGATTATAGGGGACTAGCGGAGGTGGGGCCGAAAGAGGTGTCCACGAGGACAACCTACTGGCACTGACGATGTTGCCGGCTCTTGTACCTGATCAGACTCTCTGTTGGGCTCGG
Source organism: Phoxinus dragarum (assembly GCA_033366665.1). Lineage (NCBI taxonomy): Eukaryota > Metazoa > Chordata > Actinopteri > Cypriniformes > Leuciscidae > Phoxinus > Phoxinus dragarum. The sequence continues at coordinate 3,324 of JARPMJ010006410.1, forward strand.
CTCCGGGATGAAGATGGCGTTCGGCTTTTGCTCGGCTCAGGCTCCGTGGCAGGCTCGGGTCTGCGATTGGCTCGGGCATGTCCGTTCTGTGCAGTGTTGATGACTGGCTGGGCTCTGGGGCTGGAGTGGGGCTGGCAGGGTCTTCTTCCAGACGATGAAAGGTGATCCACAATTCACCAGCACCCACTCCACAAAGGCAGCAAAGTTTCCCTGAGGACCATACACAGGCAAGCGTGCTTTTGGACCACTTGCTGAGGCTGTTGTAATAAATAGTGCAAAGCGAGCAATCTTGTTATCGGTTATTGCACAGCAGAAAGAAAAATTCCCTCATATGGTTCTTGAGGTACTCAAATTGAAATCAAATAAATCAGAAATGGCTTGTTTTAGATGTTTTGGAAAAGTTTAAAAAGCCTTTAAAGATGCAGTGTGTATGATTGACAGCTAGCGGTTGAAATGGGTAATGCAGTCCAAATTAATATATTCTCCAAAATATATTATCTCCAAAATATTGGAGAGAGTTGTTTCCCCCGGCCCCTCTTGCTCAGACTCAACATACATGCGGGTTGCCAGTTTGCCAGAACGAGCGCAATTGACAATGTAACGCAAGGAGACTTACACACTCTAAGTTGATATGTTGATTTATTGATTCATGATGAGTTGATATGCTCCCGTTAATAGAGATTTTTAGATGGGTGCTGAGGCTTTTTAGGTCGGGTATAATCTGCGATCTCTGATCCAGTTTGTTCGCTGGCTTTCTTGGCTGCAATATGTTGTGTTTTCCACCAACTGACAACATGTGGTGCTGAAATACTATTGGGTAAATTGGCAGCGTGCGATATGGCACAGACCAAAACAAAAACAGACATTCTGACACAGAACGCACATTTCAAAGTAACTGGCTTTAGCATTGTTTTTCAGAGAAACGATGATGTGAACTCAGCATGTTTCCTAAATATCTGCAAACATTTTATGCAATTTTTATGCTTTAGTACAGTCAAAAACTTACATACAGCACCTTTAATTTGAACATTTGCAATACAACTTTTTTGAAATAAGAGATGGATGGATGGATGGCTGGATAGATAGATCGATCGCTGTTTTGACTTATTGATTCTATTTAATAAGTTCACTTTTATTGACCAAGGTGGAAGAAAACTTCATTTTGAACCACAAAAGCCATATCTGTATTACGTGTTTTGCTGGTTATGGTGTGGATGTAATCACCCGTTGGTATAATTGCGCTTCAATGTGTCAAAATACAGCTGCCAAGCAAAACGGCTAATCACGTAGAGTGCACCTCCGTCAGTTTCTGCACATTTAATTTGTCAGAGGTGGTTTGAGCTGTGACTATGGTTGTGTCGTGACGGCCTAAAGTCTCAAAAAGGACCTTGTAGTCGATACTAGTGCAGTTTAATGATCTGTAGTAACTGTAGTGTTTATTTGTATAGTGTCTTTAAAAATGGAAAATTTCACATATTGGGAATATATTTAATGCTCATTATGTATGATTGGTGCCAGTTTTATCAGCAAACCTTTAAGGAAACAACACAATGTTCTTTGAAGCATTAGCATGAAGTACTGTAATGTGTACTGTGTAGTTACTTTTCTGAAACCTTTCATTTTGACTTTAATGAGATGATTATATTTTTGTGATTGAATTGCATCTATTTTTAGTATAGCCAAAGTGCAAGATTATATTTAAGCGGACATAGAGAGATAGAGAGAAACCCACAATAGAGCATTACAGATAACATACCATTTCAAAATAAGGCCACATGTATTGTAATATATTGAAGTAATTGAGGGTTTAATATTATATTTATATATTATATTTTTATTAATAGTCTAGACAAGTCACCTTTATTTATATAAGGCTTTTTACAATACAGATTGTTTTATTTGCTATACCCTGCACAGCAGATCTAGAAGTAAATAGTGTTCACTTACGAGAGGATCTCTCGTATTGCGTAATAGCATTACGCTACGGGTAAAGTCATCTTTTCTCGAGATATGAAGCCAAAAAATGATCCTTAATTTTTGCATTTATTGTCAACGCAGTGCAGCAGCAGGCAGACCTGATTTAAATAATCAATTAAATAAATAATTAAAGCTTTAAATAATTCACAGGGATTTGCTTTTTGCTCTAGTGTAACTTTATGTCACAGGTAATCTGCCTGGAGTCTAAATGGACGGTACGTTTAAAAGATATGTTTCATTTTTGATCAGGAACAAGTTCTTTTCAGGGCATAGCCTAAACCTCATATTAATATCAATCAAGAGAAATTGACATCACTTGACCGATTTATGTTCTTTGTCTTGTCTGGATCCATTCGAAATTTAAACCTTGTTTTGAATACATTCACATTGTAACTTAAACCCATAAGATACATCATATGTACAACAGCTCTCACCTGAGGGTTTATTTTGGTACAACAGCACTGCTTCCCCGCTCCCATTAGTCCCAAACCTTCTCCGAGAGGGAGCGTGTTATTGAATTTACCTTTCGTAATGGCACCATGTGCAGCCCGTGCCGCAGGCGAGGATGGAACTGGATGTGATAATTACGAACACCCTAAACCCACAGACGCACCTCCTAATTAAACTCTGACATTTTCACTCAACACACACACTGTTTTCCTCTGTCTTATCACCTCCCTCTTGCTCTTTGTTCTCAAAATCAGCTCTGATGATAACATGGACAAAACAGCAACAAAAATGTTCTTTAATACCTTTCTTGAAATTTTAATGAGCCAAGAAAATGTCTGCCATAATTCACAGAGACAAATCTACAGCTCTTAAGAATAACAGGAATGAGTTTTCACCCTCAAGCCATGGATTGACAGTGACATTAGCCAAAACACAAATCATCTACCGATTCCAGTTAAAGAATATTTGTATGTTTTATAAAGCAAATGTGGTGATGCTTGCCTTTAAACTAGTCGCACCACAAAATATAGGGATTTAACATGTTGCTATGTGGTTAATAGAGTTTGCTTGCTATTATTGTTGCTATTATTGGTGGCATCATTGATGTCCAGGTAGCGTTACATGCAAAGTTTAAAACTTGCAGTTTTTTTTAACAAATCCCTAGTCTTAAATTTGAACAATAGGCATGCTTGCCTTAGCAAACACCACTAATAAGCTACTCATCAGATTTACCGAATACATAAGTGGCACAATCATATTGTTAAAGGGATCCCAGCAAGCAATTTTGCGTTTAAAAGACATCTAATAACCATCCAAACACTGTCGTCTAAGCTAAAACAAGGCACAATTTGGGCTGTCAGTGGAAGTTTAAGAGACCATAGCCCAAGAATTCGCTCCGTGCACAAAATGGCGACCGTTGACGTTCGAACCCTGAGTGTGCGGGCCAGTACTTCCGGTGAAAACTTCCAGTGATCTGACAGCGAGAGCGGGAGAAAACAGCGACCGAGTTCCATTACCTCAGATAATGTTTCACAATGAGTGTTTTTAGGATCCAAGAGAGGCGACTTGCCTTTCGGAGGGTGACAGCATCAGCACTTCATTGTTGTGTGCCGTTATATGTACCGTTTCAACGTCACATTACAACAAAGTCAGCTTTCATGCATTCCCCGCTGAGTGGATGCAGAAGATCCGGAGGGATGACTTCAACCTGAACAAATTTTTAAATGCATATAATTTTCGGTGTATTTCACCTGTGCGTTTCTATGCTTTCTATTACTGCATTTAGTTTGTGCAAGTGAGATGACTTAAGAGCCTCTGTTTCATAAATCATGATCTGTCTGGTGTTTATAAGCAGCACATACAGTATTTTACTACGTGTAAAATATACACAAACTTATAGTACATTTCTGTGGTAACGTTACCTACAGTTAAAAATGTGTAAAATATGTGATGATAATATTGATTGAGTAAGTGAAAATATATACGCAGAATTTAGAAAATAGTATTTATGGAGATAAATTGTAGCCTATCACAGGGCAAACGTGTGAATGTTCACGGGGTATTTTATTTAACAACTCTAATCGTAGTTGTAACAATATTTACAGTTGGCATAATTGTCATTGTGTATGCATGCAGTCTAATACAATCTTCAGTTCTGAACAGTTGTGTTTCATTCATTAATCTGACTATGCATCCGTGCATTTAATTGCCATTGGCTCGTGTGATAGTAATATGGATCTTGGTAGTATTTTAAGTTATATAATTGATTCTATAAACAACTATAAAAGGTCATTTTTCAAGCTTTCTCCGGCTCCCTGCACCGGGCGTAATGCGAAACCGGACGTGTCTAACCGCACACTCGCTGTTCAGAAATCCAAAATTTTGGCCACGTGCAACTAGTCCATAGACACACAGGCTACACGTAGAACATGTCAAAGAAATGAAACTAAACTTTGCTTGCATGATGGAATATTATACATCTCGCAAGTTGTTTTTGGCAAAAACTACATGTAACCAAATTCAAGGTTATTTTGGCTAGAAGTGCGTTACTCAAAGCCGGACTATTGGGTCTATAGTTAACCTAGACGGTGAAATGACGACTATTGATTGCTAGTTCAACCAAAAATGTTATGATTCTCCCATTTACTGACCCTCATGTCATTACAAAACCATGACTTTCTTTCTTCTGTGAAACACAAAAGAAAATATTATTTTGAATGTTTCAACTGTTTTGTCCATGAAAGTCAATAAGCCCAAAGCAACTGGACCTCACTGACTTTCATTATATGACAGTTGAAAAAAAATATATAGGGCATGTATTTTACCACCAAAACATGTATTGTACACCGTCAGACGTCAACTCCGTCAGGTTCTATGTCTGATGGAGTTGACCTGTAAGCTGACGGAGTTGACAAATCCACCAATAACCTCTTAATGTGCGAATATAATATTATTTGTGAATATAGTGAAGGGTTAAACTGTTATTTCACGGTTTTATTTACACATAAATGCACAAACATTGCATGCATTACATTATTTAACCATACGCATCTGACTTGTGGAGAATGGGCAGTGGTCTGCTTATTATTGTGTAACGTGTAACTTTGCCAGCACTTAAATATATATATATATATATATATATATATATATATATATATATGTAGAGACAGAGATAGAGATAGAGAAATGAGAAGCCAGTGTAGGGCTGGGCGATATGGCCAAAAAAAATTACTACAATAAATTTTTTTTATATCAGTCGATATATCGATAATTATCACGATAAATGTCAAATCTTTATTTCTTTCAAGTTTAAAGGCAGATTTTTGCTCCTAAGTGAAAGTTGTAGAAAACAGAGCGTTAATTTTGGTTTTAAACTACTCTTTAATGTCAGAACATATCATGACTAACAGGTGGACATTTCTTACATTTAACATTTAACTTGTTACACCATCCAGGTCTCACTATGACTTCTAGGTGTTATGCTTTATCCTTTTAGCATTGCCACAGTTTTGAGTGACAAAACAATTGTGAGGAATGACAAGGTAAGACAGATCATTTCCAAAGCAGAGGGCAGAATGATGTTTGCATGTAGCGATAAAAGGCTTTCTGTCATGGAATGTGTGAGATAACACAACACAAATCAGACATTGTGTCTCAAATTGCTTATCGGAGCAGATGCGAGTAAATTGCCTCTGAAATGTGCCGTGACCGGAGAGGTGACGCCGTCATAAAGCTGGATCAATGCTATTTCGGTAAACATGGCAGTCTGTGGCTGTGACGTGGAAGCAATGGGTGTTGTTGCGCTCATTGAACGACGTCCACCTCCTCTGGATAATGGTTGCAGCTGTGGCACGAGTCCACGCCGGCCCCCTAAACTCACACAAGTGGCTCGGGGGCTCATCAAGTCTCCCAGAAAAGCCATTACTGCAGAGTTAGGCTGAAGAGGACCTAATGGAGACCAGGGGATGCACAGACAGGCAGTTCATACTCTACAGTCTGTTTGTATCAATAATCCGATCTCTCATGTTTGCCCACTTCAGTCAAACTCAATTCCACCATTAGATGTAAAAACAGCGAATATACAGGGCGGGCAACATTTGCCAGACGGTTTCGATTTCCACATCCGTCAACAATTTTAGTCGAGTAAACATAAATTGGGCTGACATTCATTGTACTCTCTCCAATTGCATATGCAGGGAGGACTGGAGAGGGTGGGTGTGTTAGGGCGCAATCTCAGTCTCATCTCTGACCAATGGAGTCGAGGGTCACGCAGACATCAGCGCTTGAGGGCTTTTGCAGCCTTTATCGCATCAGAGAGTCAACGGAGCCAAATGTATTTATTGGATCTGAGACAGTCTAACTGCGTACTTGCTGCCTGACCTGACCCTGGAACAGAGGAACCTGCCATTTCTTGAACTTCTAATGCGATGAAGAAGTCCTGTTTATCAAATGTACAACCCTCAACCTTACGGACTCATTCGCATAAATCAACAGAAATTTAGGATATCCTGGAGGGAAATCCTGCAAGGAAGCAAAAGAATAGTGCTGGTTTTCTGCATGCGGCGAACACGCATCAACACATGCAGATTCTGGCTCGTTTTGTGTCGAACGTTTTGAACCCTTGACTTCCATTCATACGCGTGTAAATTCAGGACACTGGAAAATGCAATGTCATGCAATTTTGCAATGCGACCAAGTTGGGTAATCTCCAATACAATCTCACGACCACTTTATACGTATTTTACGAGGTGGCTAATTCATACGAATTTATACGACCTCGTACTTGCAGTTTTTTTTTATCAAATCCCTAGTCCTAAATTTGAACAATAGCCATGCTTGCCTTAGCAAACACCACTAATAAGCTACTCATCAGATTTACCGAATACATAAGTGGCACACTCATATTGTTAAAGGGATCCCAGCAAGCAATTTTGCGTTTAAAAGACATCTAATAGCCGTCCAAACCATGGGCGTCGGAAGCAAAAGAAAAGTGGGTGGGTCCTCCCTCAGAAAATGCCATTTCATATATTCTGGTGCCTTTTAATTAAACAAGTAAACTAAACTCGGCTTCACATCGGGCGGTTCTTTCGTGTATTAAATGCACAGCTATCCATGGATTGGCCCGCTGCTGATACCACACAGCATTGACAACTTAAAGCTATTATTGATGTTTGCAACGCAATATTTGACTGGAAGGGTACAGCGAGCAGTTATTTTCATCAGTTGTGGCTTGTTGAGAAATATAATGTAGCGATTTCAGCGGAAATGGATTTGACTGATGGCGCTCTAATATGCGCTGAATTAGAGATGGTAAAAGTGAGTGAGTCCAATATCATTGGTCTTAAAAAGTGGGTGGGTCTTGTCCCACCCATATACAATGGTTCTGACGCCCATGGTCCAAACACAGCCCTGTCGTCTAAGCTAAAACAAGGCAAAATTTGGGCTGTCAGTGAAAGTTTTTCACGATTCGCACGATTTGTCTAAGTAATGGGTAGGTTTAGGGGCGGGGTCAGAGGTTGGTCATTCATACGTATTAGCCACCTCGTAAAATACGTACGTATTGCCATGAGATCGGGTTGTAAACTCTGACCTGCGAATTCGCATCACACGAAGAACACTAGAAGAACAATAAGTGAAGTTCACAAGTTAATTTCGGTAGGAGTGAACACATCTAATCTTTCAATTAACTGCAGCCGCTCACCTTGCTCTGGCATCAGCTGTTTTGGCATCCCTCCACCTCCCCAGCTCCACCAACATAATTTAGGCCCCGTTTACACGTACATGGTTATTTTGAAAAACGGAGACATTTCCCTTCGGTTGTGCCCCTCGTTTACACGCAAACGGAGAATTCTCCTCTGAAAACGATTCTTTCTAAAAACTCCGGCCAGAGTGGAGATTTTGGAAAACTTTGTTTGCACGTTTGCATGTAAACTGAGAAAAACTGAGTTTTAGGCAGTCGACGTCACAGTGTGCGACAGAACTTGCACTGCGTCAAAAGTGCGACCTATATTTTCTGGATTCTGATTGGCTAACGTGGGCTTGAGCTTCTCGTTACACTGCCACCTATAGGTTTGGCATTGACGGCATATACACAGGTTCGTGTAAACGAACACTTTTCTGAAAACGGAGAGGGTGAAATGTCCGTTTATGAAAATAACCGGCCACGTGTAAACGTAGCCCTAGGCATCTTGCTACCATACTCATCATTAGTAGTCACACTGGGGAGTATATCTAAGCTCGAGTTGAAGCTGCTTCCTCGAGCCCCTCCATTGTGGACAGCAAGTAAAATACGCTTAATCTTATTATTTTTTAAATCATCTATCTTGATCATTATACCTTTGTGAGTACTGTCTATAGAAAAAAAAAAACGAACCGGATTGGTGCTTGCAACACGGAGCTGCTACCGCTAATGCTCACTCAGCTAAAGTCACTCAGTTATGAGGCATATTCATAAAGAGTGTGTGTGCCTCTTAACAGACACAACATGCAATTAAAATGTCTGTCCAACATGAACAGGGTCCTTACATGACAACAAGATGCGTTAAGCAACTTAGCTATTGTTTAAAGTCACCTAAATAGTGTTTTAGACGGCTAGCTCTCGCGCTGAAGTCCCGTGGGAACTCAGTTGTAGCCGGGAAAAGGTAAATAGAAGTGTGCGGGTGGAGGAGCGTCGTGAAGGGCAATACTATCTGCTCAACCCCTTTTCTATAGGGGACAAATTAAGATGTTAGAAACTGTCACCAACCATCATATTTTGAGCAAACACCAAACATCCCCTCTATTGTCTTGACTCAATCAAGAGAAAGACTTATCACCCCACAATTATCCCAAAATGTCTGCCAAAAACATATTTTCATACAAATGATGCACTTTGCTAATATCTGATCAGGCAGGTGTGTATATGTGACATGGTCACGCGTGGTTTCGGGGGGTACAGAGCGAATGACGTGGGCTACGCCACCGTCTGGCTTGTTAAAGGGCCCATTGCCTGTCACAGGTGTCTCCTATTGTGCATCTGCCAAAACACCACGCACATCACGCCATCTTGTTTGGAAATTACACCCCTTCACAGCAAACAAGCTTCTTTGCAGAAATAGATCCTCTGTCGGCGCCGGTTTGTATGGGGAACGTGTAGCACTGGCAGTTTTATAGATCATCATGTCAAATAGAGATAGAAATGTGTCATTATCATCTGAATCATCTGTGTTTTAATGCAATTGCTCTTGATGTAAATGGTGGCTATTTCACTGT
>JARPMJ010006410.1:17500-52959 GCA_033366665.1 Phoxinus dragarum
TAGCTAAAGCGAATTAGCATTAGCATAATGAAGCACAATAGCGATGTATATGTTGCTTGCAAAAACAACATATTTATTAGAATACACAGGTAATTTTGAATATTTAAATAAATACTGAGATGTTTCGTTCCAGATGTTGTACAGTGTCTTCCAGCAGAGACTGAATAGCCAGTCAAACCTTGACCCGTTTATACTGGCTAGGAGTATTTTAAGTATTTTCTATAAAAAAGAGGGAACACTTACCTTGTCCATCATGTCCCATACATCGCAATTTTAGTGTGTGCTGCATGTGTTTTAGCAATTCATGTTTCTCAGCTACTGTATTAATATTAGGCTACGAAGCTGTAGACCTATTTGTTATTATTATTTTGAAATCACTCACTAGGCCTATATGATATTGGTATATAAATAAAACAACATCGATAATATGATAAGAAAATAATTAAGAATGACATTTCTTCAGGCAGAACATTAGTCAGCATAGACAGGCTACTCTACAAAAAATTAATCTAGCCTAGAAACATTTATTGTACTATGTAGCCTAAGCCTAAGCATTCAGTTGATTGATTTCCAAAATCAACGTAGGTTCATTTCTGCATAAAAATGTGAAAAATCAAATGTTTAAAAAATAATTAAAAGCAGTGATTGATAACACAAATACAAATACATTCGGCTGCCTTTAGATAGATTAATACATTTATGTTTATTACTTTCACAACCAATTACAGATCATTGGACTTGTCAAAGACAAATCTGCAAGTCTAGTAGTTTGAAACCCTCCTGTGGTGAAATATGGAACAACAATACAAATATGTCTTGTCTGTCTTAAAACATATTGAATACATTTTTTTCTCAAGCAATTCCCACAACGTATATTTTAACATTTCAATATTTAATGTAGCATTATATATTAAACAGGTGCTTAGCATATTTTTTTAGAACAGACAAATCTATCTGAAACTAGAAACATCTGCTAAGCAACAAAACACGCAAAGGAATAAATATGCCATGCATTTATATTAAACCTATATATATTTATTTTTAAATCTTAAAATATTTATGCAAATACACCTAAACCAAATTGTTGGACAGAAATACGCTTGGCCGCTAGAGGACGCACCAAGACCACTCACTGCATAATATAACATAATATATAATATAATATAATATAATTAAGCAGCCTATATAATAACTGAATAAAAATGTATGTATTTATAATACTCTGAAAATGTTTGTTATTGTTTATAATTTATGTTCATATATGAATCATATAATTCATTGTATTGCAATAATAGGCCCATTATTATTATTATTAATAATTAATAATAATCATCATAATATTAGTCATAGACTATAAAAACAATCACACATTTCTGTGTTTAAAACATTTTTTTTTTTAAACATGTCAATGTGTATATATTGATTGTACAGCTCTTGTGATTCTTCAGTCACACTGGATCTGCGGAGTCGAACCGCGGTCACAGCCACGCGCGCGCGCTCGCGTTCTCGTGCACTGTGTGATCCGACAGAGTTGAGCTGGAGTCTCGTCGGTCCACGTTGTTGAGCGGCTTCATTATGAACACAGATTATTATTAAACAACAGCCTGTGCCGCGCAGAGTGTCTGTTTTCAAAGGTAAAAACTTCATATAATGCTGTTTTTATTTTCGTTCAGTTTGATGAGATTGTGTTTTGCTGTCGCGTCTGTGCGTGAAAACAGATGAACGTCAATTGATCTGTCTGAAGTCAGATAAAGTCTTGCTTTCAACGTGTTTATTTTGTCTAGAAGCTAGAATAGCTCGCTCTTGTTTGTAGTGTTGCCATTTCACAACTAAAAGTTGTGCCACTTCATGTGGCTTTAGTTTGTAAGACATTTTGATTCTTCTGAAACCGATTAATGTTGGTATGCCTTTAGCCATGAAACATTTTACATCGGCAATGTCATAGATATTTATATAAATTGTTGGCTATCAGTCATTTGTGTCTTTTTGAGTGCTTTTTCATCTTTCAGTTATGGATGTACAGTAAATATTAATCTATCACGGGTCACGTGTCAGCTTCTAAATTAACATAAAAGTGCATTAAGGCATCTTTACACAGAAGCGCTTGCAAAATGGCATTTAGCTTAGGCGTCTTTACACTGGCTGTTTAATACTGCTCTGAGGTGGCATTATTGTAACAATTTTTTTTCTTTTTCTGGCATAATTTAGTCTGGCTTTGATGCAGCATTGCATCTTTACACTGAATTGTGAGCAGGCACAGAGCAGCCTTAACTTGTCTGTGTAAAGATGCGTCAACAGTCGAGTTAAGCCTGCTCAAAATTCAGTGTAAAGATGCAATGCTGCATCAAAGCCAGACTAAATCATGACTAGTATCAAATCTTACAGTAGTAATTGCTGTCACTGTGTATTTATTCCCACTACACACGTTAATCACACAGCATCCCACAGCGTAAAGAACGGCAGAAGCGCTTCTACGCCACCTTCGCAGTGTAAATTTGCCATTTGAATTTGGCTTAACAAATGTGACTTCAACCAACGTGAGAACGTAAAGTGTTTTCCTTTCAATACACTACTACGCCAGACTACCGTTTAACATTTTAAACGTGAATAAACTGGTCTTTTCCATGAGATCGTGTTTCGTGTTGAAACCTTGAACTTCAGAAGGGCAGGATGCATTGTGGTCACCAGTTTACTTCCTTACCTTGTTTCAGAGCGAGGTGTGGCCCACGCCGGTTTCCACTTCAGTCGACTGCTCTTGCGTGTGATGACACACACTCGGCATGCCCTTAAATCTCCAATCGTGTGCAAGGTGTTGCCAGAAGTCAGTGGATTAGATGTTCTTTTTTGAGTTGAACTCAAATATATTTAGAGGAAGTGGGGCAAACGAGCATGTGTTTCTGTTTCTGAAACCTGACAGTGAGAACTAATGAACCACAAGCTCACTGACGTGTGTGTCCTGCTGCGCATATGTGTTTCCTCACCAAGTCTTTAACAACTTATTTATGTATATATACACTGCCGTTCAAAAATTTGGGATCAGTAAGATTTGTAATGTTTTTGAAGTCTCTTTTGCTCACCAAGGCTGTGTTTAACAATTTCTGTTTAAAACTTTTTTTTTTTTTTTTTTTTTACATGTCAATATTTATTTATCACCAAGGCTGCATTTATTTAATCAAAAATACAAAACAAAACATTATTGGTGTGAAATATTATTACAATTTAAAATAACTGGTTTCTATTTAAATATATTTTAAAGTGTAATTTATTCCTGTGATCAAAGCTGAATTTTCAGCATCATTACTCCAGTCTTCAGTGTCACATGATCCTTCAGAAATCTGTATAATATAATGATTTACTGCTCAATAAACGTTTATTATTATTATTATCAATGTTGAAAACAATTATGTAAAAAAATAAATAATAATCAGGATTGTATACACTACTCTTCAAAAGTTGTGGCTGGGGGGGGGGATAAAATAAATTAATACTTTTATTCAGCAAGGATGCATTGAATTGATCAAAAGTTACAGTAAGGTCATTTATAATGTCACAAAATATTCTATTTCAAATAAATTAAATATAACTTTTCTATTCCTCAAATCATGTTTTTTTCTTTTCCAGATTGATAAAATAATTTTTTTTATCATCATCAAATCATCATATTACACTGATTTCTGAAGGATCATGTGACACTGAAGACTGGAGTAATGATGCTGAAAATTCAGCTTTTTCAGTATCATTACAGTACATAAAAAAAGTTTTTTTTAAAATAATATTACTGTTTTTTTATTTTTTATAAATGCAGCATTGTTGAGCATAAGAGACTTCTTTTAAAACCATTAAAAATCTTACCGATCCCAAACTTACTTTTGAACGGCAGTATATACATATATATATATATATATACTACCGTTCAAAAGTTTGGGATCGGTGAGATACAAACAGTTGATTTGGTGAAATTTAAGGTAATTCTTGATTTTATATATATATATAAAATCAAGAATTATACCTTTAATTTCACCAAGCTAATTGCTCACTAAAAAAACCCACATTGATCATGTTTTCGACCCATTTCAAGTTTGATTTTGACGTGGCTGAGTTGTTAACTTACTTTTTTATTCATCTTCCCATTAAATTTTAATGTCACATTTTGTTTTATTTTTGTAATATCAATTATGTTCTCGTCAAGTTTATGTGCCTCCTCGGTGTATGAAATACTCTGTTAGATCATCTGGAGAAACTAACAGGTTTGTGGCTTCGTTTTTTTGTCCTGCAGCTTTAAGAAGAACACTGTGGTTTAAAAGTGATGAGTCAATTTTTGCTCTTGAAATGATGATCTGTCATCATTAACAAATCATATTTGGCTCATTTTGACCTTCAACCTTTTACAGTTGTCAAGATATCTGTCAAACTCTCAGTGGAAATCTGCAGAAGCTTGACGGAGAACTCGGCAGTTCTGTAGTGTTATTGGTGGTCTACCATTATAGTCGATCAGATGATAACACTGTAAAAAGGTTGTGACATTAAGATACGGTTCAGGCACTCTTACATTCTTCAGATATACACACTTTCATTTTGTTGAGAAGGCCACTTGAGTTTTCCCTGAGGAAGAGTCCGGGGGGGAACTGGGTTCATAGGAAATATGCTGAGCTATTTTAACAGAACATTACTATTGTTAATTTGCCAGACTTGGGCACCAAACAATGAACATGTTTTTCATTGTTTTTAGCCCTGGGCTTACATATTCTCATCCATCAATTAAAATAATAAGATTAATTTTCAATGTATTAAAAGGTTAATTCACCCAAAAGGAGTATAGTATGAAAATACTAGAATGTACATTTACAGAAGAAAATGTGAATGGTGCTTGAAGTGGCAAAAAACACGACCCGGTTGCTAGGGTGTTCTTGGAGTTTGCTATGAAGATACTAAGGTGTTCTGGGTGGTTGCTAGGGTGTTCTGTGTGGTTGCTAGGGTGTTCTGGGTGGTTGCTAGGGTGTTCTGGGTGGTTGCCAAGCAGTTGCTAGGGTGTTCTGGGCGGTTGTTAGGCGGTTGCTAGGTGGTTGCTAGGGTGTTCTAGGTGGTTGCTAGGGTATTCTGGGTGGTTGCTAGGCGGTTGCCAGGGTGTTCTGGGTGGTTGCTAGGGTGTTGCTAGGCGGTTGCTAGGGTGTTCTGGGTGGACATGTTTTTCATTGTTTATAGCCCTGGGCTTACATATTCTCATCCATCAATTAAAAAAATAAGATTAATTTTCAATGTATTAAAAGGTTAATTCACCCAAAAGGAGTATACTAAGAAAATATTATTGTTTATTCCTTTTTTTTTCTGTTATGAATTGCTCTTGAATTAGTTGACTGGGTTATGCATAGAAGTTTAGGACGTAATAAGGCTTTTCAAGTTATATTTTTAATTGTTAAATCAACTGTTTTGTGTCTCAGGTATATTTCATAGTGTGTATCACATGCTAAACTTGTCATGACGTCTGATTGTTTGAGAAGTTTTTGGCATTGAATCAGAGAAGGGATGTCTCTCAGTATTGTACTGCAAATACTCCAAACTTGTTCTCTGCAAAGCATACAAACGAGAAACTTACACGACGAGACCTTACAAAACACCCATTTATTTATAGTACGTGTCGTGTATTTTAATTTATTGGTTGTTTGAGCCTTGAGTTTCGTGAGATTTCTGTAGTTTGGCTTTGCAACTTCAAATGTGGTTGGACTTTCCACGGACTGTGAGAACCTCAAACCTAAAAGTGAGAATGATGTGTCTACTAAACCTTCATAGTTGATTAAATATAACCTACATGGGGAAGTTCAAGTGTTCAGTTCTCAAAACTAACCCAAAGCAGTCCATGAATGGTGATTATTCACACTTTCGTGTAAACTGTAGTGCGTCTCCGGCTGTGTATTGCTCTTGCATTTCCAATTCAAGAGTATTGGCTTCTGCCAGTAAAACCAGCTGAACTGAGCACAGATCAGCGTTCAGGATCGTTCTCCGTCAGCACCTTCTCACTGTCCTCCTGCCACTGACCTGTGATTGATGCAAAGCAAGCACTCCTGCTGTGCAAACGTTGGCGGTGGCACACCTGTATTCCTTTGGCTGATCACCAAGTGGCATTTTCAACAGGATCCAACTGTGGATTTAGAGTTGGCGTTTAGTTTTAAAGGTCCCATTTTTCCTGTGTTTTTGAAGCTTTGATTGTGTTTACAGTAGGGGTGGGGAAAAAAATCGATTCTAAGATGCATCGCGATGCGGACGTGGACGATTCTGAATCGATTCACAAATGCCAAAAATCGATTTAAAAAAAAAAAAAAAAAAAAAAACTTTTTTTTTGAAAATCGATAATAACGTAATATTGACGGAACGCAAAAGACGGAACTCTGAAGCGTGGAAACAATATTGTCAAAGCTTCCACCCGGCTCGGAAAGGGCAAAGCGCATTACACAATCAATCGCAACTTTTATTGCCAAGGATTTGCATCCAGTCGTTGAGAACCAGGGACGTCCCATCTCGGAGATATTTTACAGACACAGCGATCCCCACACTCTACAACAAGACCAAAACTGAAGTCATGGAATCACTGAAGAAAGCGGGTAGGATAGCTGTAACATGTGATGCGTGGACATCCGTATTTTATGTTAATAGAGATTCAGAATATGTTGAAGTTTGTTATAATTTGTTATTGTTGTGATTTTTACTGTAGTGAATTTACTGTTGTGAAATGGAAAATCAATAATCGAGAATCGTTAATAATCGAAAATCGACTGTAATCGAATCGGGACTTCAATAATCGTAATCGAATCGAATCGGGAAATCAGACAGATTAACCACCCCTAGTTTACAGTGTGCGATATAACATGTGTTCATGTTTCGCGTGTAAAAAAAAAACAGTTTTTTTCACAAAATGTACTTGTATCTGTATACCGCTGCAGTGTTTCCCCTAGAAATTCCCGGGGGCATGTACCTCTGGAAGATTTTTTTATTTATTTATTACCACTTAAACCAGGGGTGCCCAATCCTGCTCCTGGCGATCGACTGTCCTGCACAGTTCATCTCCAACCCTAATCAAACACACCTGAAGCAACCAATTAAGGTCTTCAGAGCACGTCAGGATCACTTGAAAATTAAAGGCAGGTGTGTTTGATTAGGGTTGGAGATGAACTGTGCAGGACAGTCGATCGCCAGGAGCAGGATTGGGCTTAAACCATGACTTCTGACAAGTTTTGTGGATAGAAATGGACATTTTAAGACACAAATATTGACATGCCATCAACAGATTCAAGGCCTGATTGTGTGCTTTAAACCCAAATAAGTGTATTTTTTCTGTTGAAAATAAAAGTTATTTGGAAGAATCTGGTTAACCAAACAGTTGATGTACCGCAGTGACTTCTATAGTATATATTTTTTGTACTATGGAAGTCAATGGGGACCAGCAACTATTTGGTTAACCAGATTCTTCAGAATATCTTCTTTTGTGTTCAGCACAAGAAAGACATTAATACAGGTTTGGAACAACATTAGAGTAAAGAATGACACAATTTTAATTTTTGGGTGAACTATCCCTTTAAGGACAAGCGGCTGCGTGTTTACTATTATATGGGTACTGTCTCTTTAAGACCTGAACACGACGCGTCTAATAATATACACGCATATATAACAAGCAGATCCTCTTTCTCTACATTTCCTGTTTTCTTTCACTTTAGACATAACCAACTTTGTTTATGTAAACCTTGTGTGTATTTGCCAGTATTAGCGCAATAAGACTCGAAAGATAACTTAGCCCAGTAACAGACGCTGTTTGACAGGCTTTTAGTGCATGTGTGCGTCGGGTGTATGCGCTCAGAAAAGCGCGTGAATGACATCTTTAACCGGCAAGGCTTTAAATCACATGCAAATAATGAACTGCAGTGTCCAGTTCCTCTGCGTTAACATTTGATGTGAATATACGTCGCAACAGTCGCGTATAGTATGTTGAGAGAGATGGAGACGTCTACTTTACTGTTGTGCTTTTACAGTGTGTAAGTGAATGTCGTAAGATTACTGATCATGCGAAGATTACATTGTAGAGGAAACACTGCGCTGTTTTCACTGTCCTAAAAACGGGCCGATGACTTCCTTGTTCTATGAAGTCCCTCCTTCAGAAATACGTAACGAGTTCTGATTGTGCCAGCGGTTCCTGTGTTGTGATTGGACGGCAGCTTAGCGCACGTTGCCCGGAAAGGTCACGCCTCTGACCGTAACGTGGAGACGCATGCGCTCAGTGTTACTGTAAACATGGCCAAACAAAGGTGATCTGACTCCGGGATGAAAATAACAGCGTCTCGACGACATGACGACAAACACACTCTACAAACACAACTCTTCCTCTTCTCTGTAGGAGCGCAACAAGACCACGCCCCCTTTGTGTATTCCTGTGGGCGGAGCTTATTTAAAAAACTGTTCTAGTGACGTCATTAAAGCAGGAAGTAGAGGATGTAGTCCAGACCGGCCGTTCGCTGTCGGCTTTGAAAGGGGACTTCTGTTAAATCAAATATCTCGCTTGCCATTGAACTTTGAGCTTTATAATTTTACAGGTATAATTTATGCTCTAACAGCAACATTACACACTAGCTCAAGTTTAAAAAAGGGGATCACGAAGAACAGGACCTTTAAAGAAGCAGAGTGATGCGCAATTTAGATGTGTAAGTGAAAAACCCATTGGTTTGATTCTAGATGCTAGTTTAAAATGATAAACATTTGCACAACAAAGTAGTTTCACGAAGACCATGAGCTTCTCAGAATTACTAAAATTGTGCCACTGGTTTTGTCTGAAACATCCTATCCTGCATCCTAGTTCACTTATAATTGCAAGCCTGTGGTTATTTGTTTAGATCTGCGGGTGACCTCTCTGTATTTAGTTGCATGACAAAATTGAAACCGCTTTGGCTTAACCTTCATTTGAATAGTGTGGAGGAAAAGTCACAATATCACGAAAAACCATTCATTGCATTTGTCCAAAAGGATAGACGTTTATGCAGACATTGCTTTAATCCTATAGTAGTGGCCCACATTTTTAATCCCATGATTTCTGTCAAGCCATTAAGTTCCCCGACTCATAGACAAGACTTCGGTAAATAAATGATGCTTGCATCTCTTGCTAGCTTTGACCTGTTTTCGCTGGTCAGCTTATAGGAGACGTAATGTTTCTCAAAGAAGCCTTTCCCTGTAGCAGTAAATTAAAGTGTGTTGGCTCCAGATCTGTTTACTGTGGCACATTGACTTCTCACGAGGGTGTACAGAGCATTAGGATAGTGCTATTCCTTCCTTACCATAGACCAGTGGTTCCCAACCTAGGGAACTACACTGCGACCAAAATGGTCGCATATGCGACCTTTTGAAATGCCATTGCGACCCTAATTTTTAATGGGTCGCAAATGTATCACTGATTATTTTGGTACCTACCTTATGTTTTAGGCAATATGCTATGATTTACTATGAGCATTTATTAAAACAGAAATTTGTATTTTAAGAATACGTTTTATAACGTGCTCTGAGCATTCAACACAAAGTTGGCTTCAGCCCCGCGACTTATTAATCGGGTTGATGTGCGCGTTTATATGTCACACGTTTCCCGCTGTTCGCGCATAACTATTCTCCTCTATTGGTTCTTTATTTGTTTTAAACAGCAGACGTAATATTAATCCGTCTCTGGTCATGATTTGGAGACAATGAGCATTAAACCGGTTTGCCGTGCTGCTTATATTTAACACGCAGTAAAAATGCCCCTCCCCGCGGCCAAAACCAGTCGTCTGTGGATGAGAATCCAAAACAATTAGTGGGACGTTGTCCTGCTTCACTTCACAGGCGCTGAGTGAAATGAGAATTTTAGAATGCCGGGACACTCATTTATATGACACTTTATTCAACAGGAAGAACAGCTCGTTCCGCGCGTCATACGTCATTGTACATGCGCAGTCCTTTCAGTTTCGGTTTTCAATCTGATCAAGTGTTGACATGTTCTCTCGATCGCATTACAAAAGGAATAAACCACCCCTTTCAAACCGATCGAAATTGCATTCGGATCGAGCTCAACCCGATCGATTAAGGTGTTTACATGAAGATTTTTTTAGTCCGATTGAGCCGTCAATACGATTATAAGTGTCCACGTAAACGCAGCTTCATGTAAATTGAAGCTTCACAATGACAGTATGAAGCAGGCGAAATGTATAGACAGGTACATATCCCGTGACGCAGCAGCACTCCCCACTGCATTTCGGCGTCAAGCAAACCGAAACTTGTGAGGAGCGCGGCGCGCGACAATAATACGGAATGAGCGTAGTTGCCTTGCGCTTAAAGCGTAGTTGTCTTGTTCTGGAGGCGGTCATATGCAAACGCTGGTACGTCACTTCGTACCGTGACGTCACTTCTTACCATGGATCCAGAACGAGCTGTATTTCGAGCTTGATTAAATAAATGATTTGTTTATAATGGGGAGGACGTCTTAAGCTATGAAACTTGCAGGACGTTTTAATGACACAAAGACCTCTTATATACCAAAAGATCAAGGCAAATTTGGTTTCTCATGTCATGACCCCTTTAATACCGAATAGTCAATAGCTGCTAAAAATCTATTATTATATTATTTTATTGATTATATTTATTTTAAGAGTTCAGGAGTAAATCTATCCCAACCAATGTTAAAGAAAAAAAGGCGGCATGTGGTTTAAAATATGGCAAGTAAAATAAAAAGCACATCTGTATGCAATACAGTTTCATTATTGTTCATTATTATCCAGAGCGGCTTACTATAAATAATTTGTGCGACCAAATCATGTTTTGCGCCAGTAACTGAAAAAGTTAGTAGCGCAAGTGCCACCAGTGGAAAAGGTTAGTGTAGTTCCCTGCAACCTTTTTTTGTCTGAGACCCCCTTTTTCCCCAAGAAAATATTTTAGGCCCCCCTTCACATTTAATGATATTATCGCTCTTGTAAGCTTGCAGCAAGGATGACAAAATATGTTGTTTTCAAACAAACGCTAGGTTTACTATAACCATATATGTTTATGCACAAATAATAGCCTTTAATATTGAAAATACAATAACAAAAACATCAGGAGGCCCTTTGTAGTTTAAAACCGTAAGCCTAGGAGTAGCCTATAAACTGGCCCTATTTGAAATGCAATAACACAAATATTCACACTGGTGTGTAGGTAAAAAAAAAGAATATAGGTTATTACTAAATGAGTGCAGTCTGGGAACTCAATACTTGCATGTTATTTTAGAGGCTTTATCAATTTGAGGCTTTATCAATGTGAGGCTTTATTTTTTACGCTTTTGGTGCTATAGCGAGCGATAATAAACTTGCGTTTATTAACAGAATATGCGTCTTTTGAAAGAACATTGTAGCCGGAACTACTTCTCTCTGTGTACGTCTATGACGAGTCACGCAGGGCCTGGGCTACTCTGCATCCGAACCCGTGTAAAATAGTCCCAATGTAAACACTTATTATGGGAGTACCATAGTGCTTCAGGATAAGACAAAAACACGGATTGGAAAATGGATTCATGATGAACTCGCTCATTATATACATTTTGTACATTTTGAAAAAGTTAAGGACTTTTGTTTAATGCTCATTGCTCAACTTTTCAAAATATGAATCCTGTTGGGAACCGATGCCATAGACCAGGGGTTCCCAAACTTTTCCATGACAAGGCCCCCCAAATACCACTAGGTTCTGGCCAAGGCCCCCCTTTCGCATGATGTGTTATTGAACCCATCGACAATACTATGGCAATTGATTGAAATGACAGATTACATGATGGTGTACCAGCCAATCAGAAAGATTACCATTAAAAGTTTAATGTTAAGATATGCGACTAATTATTATAATGCTATTTCATAAAAATACTCATAAAAATGTATATTATTATATATTTTTAAAATATTTATATAAAAAAAAAAAAATCGTCCAACTTTCTGCGGCCCCCCTGGCGGCCCCCACTTTGAAAACCACTGCCATAGACAACACGGTGTTAAAACAAAAATCATGTCGTTATTTACTCTAACCCAATCCAAAACGATATAGGCTAATTTATATTTCTTCCATGGATCATAGTGTTAAAGGAATAGTTCCTCCCAAAACAAATATCTGTATGATTTTTAGGGCTGCATAACGATTAATCGCAACTAATTTGCAGAATTAAAGTTTGTGTTTACATCATATATGTGTGTGTACTGTGTATAATAATTATGTATATATAAATACACAAACATGCATGTATAATTTTACGAAAAAAATCTATTTATATATTAAGTATTTATAATTATATATAATTTAAATATAAAAATGTATATAAACATGTCAATATTTTTTAAATATATACATGCATGTGTGCATTTATAAATACATCATTATTATACACAGTACACACACTTATATGATGTAAACAAAAAACTTTTATTCTGCAAACGATTAGTTGCGATTAATCGTTTTGCAGCCCTAATGATTTTATTTCTTCCATGAGCATAAAATGAGGAATGCTGAATAATATAATGACCCCGCTTTATCAAATAACATTTTTATTTTTGTCATCCACAGAAGAAATAAAGTCATAGCCTATTGATTTTGAATTAAATGAATGTGAGTAAATGATGACAAAATTAGCATTTTTCTGTGAATTATTTCTTTAAAAACTTTAGCAACCAAAGAACATTCAGCTCACTTATCGATTTAGGAGCTTGAAACAATGACAGGAAAATAATGTGCACTGTACAAACCTTTAGGAGTAAAGGTTAAAAAAAAAAGTGTGCACTGTTTTCTGAGAGTGAAGAGAAGTTTGAAAGGGAAACTTGGGTTTCCATTTATACTATCTAATGTTTTGAATAGGACAGGTGGTTAAACATGTGTCTCAGCAGAGCAGTTGTCTGGTGAACTGTAGACTGTAAGAGTCCCACCTGTCCACAGAGAGCGTGAACTAACAGCCCTCGCTAGTTTTCAACACATGGTGGTGATGAGGATCAGTTCTGCTGTCAACTTCGGATTACATGCTGTCGCCACAGAGTTTCACAGGCTAACTTTTCCTTTTCAGTTAATTTGGATCCCCAAATAAGCTTCTCTTAAATTATCCAAATTGATCAAATACATTTTTATAAATTTTGTTTCCAGAATTCTTTGAGTTACATTTTTATCCAAAGTGACTTAAAAGGATAGTTCACGCAAAAAAAAAAAGTAAATTCTGTCATTAATGACTCACCCTCATGTCGTTCCAAACCCTTAAGACTTTCGCTCATCATCTGAACAAAAATTAAGATATTTTTAATGAAATTTGAATGATTTGTGTCCATCCATTGGCAGCTATGCAACTACAGTATCACTTTGACGCTTGAATTAGGGTTAGGGTTAGGTTCATAAAGAGATCTGAAGATTAACGAAAGCCCTACAGGTTTGGAACAACATGAGTGATTGATTACAGAGTTTTCATTGATGGTGAACTATCCATTTAAGTTGCAGTTAATTTATTAATGGTTTAGTCAGCCTGCCCTGAAGTAATAAATATGGGTGTCTTGCTTTGGGCTTTTTGGATTGCCACTACTGGGGTTTGAACCTACAACCTTTCATTTACCAGTTGTTTAACTTCTTTGGCCACCTTGCATTAATGAAAATTGATTTGCTGCTTAATTGTATAGCAATGTTTTGGTCAAAGCTTGGGTTTGTGAATGAATCTGACTAGAGAACCATACACTGGGTCATCTACATGGTTCAATTGTTGGCCTAAGTGTGATAGTTGTTGGGTTGCCTATGTGACTTCAGTCCTGGTCTTCTTGCATGTTACATGAGTTTGTCCCGCATTTTTCCTGACAAGACTGTTGGACTGAGAAAAAAAGAGTGCTTGAAGAATTAGCTGACATAACAGCACTTGTCTCTTTTTGGCTCTTGATGAATGTGCATTTGTGCAACCTCACCTCACATGGGTGTCTCTCAGCTTCTGGCAGAACTTGGATGAATGTTGTAATATTGGTGGAATGTGGATTCCTCGGATCATTTTCATGCGTTTAACCCAAACAGACCTGAAGGTGGATCAGTAGAGGAATAGTACCGTATTTTCCGGACTATAAGTCGCTCTGTAGTATAAGTCGCATCAGTCAAAAAATGTGTCATGAAGAGGAAAAAAACATATATAAGTCGCACTGGACTATAAGTCAGAGCGCGGGCGCTGGCCTAATGCACTCACTCTGTGTGTGCGGGCTGCGGGAGAATAAAACAATTAAATATAAATATATATGAATAAAACATATAAAAACTAATAAATTGTTATTCATCTGTTGCAGAAAAGCAACAAGAACAACTAAAACAAAATAGAAACGATTTACAGGCCAGAGTTTCTATTTGTAACATGTTTGCAGCGTTGAGCGATGTAGCCAATCACAGACATATGTTCAGTGCTGAATTCTGCATGTTGGCAAATCCTCTGATTATAACAAACAAAGTGTAGATATATAATGAAAGATTCATTATGCTGTCTGCTTCATTGATATTAACAGAGATGTGTGAGATCGCGATGAACTGATGTCAGCTTTTTAGGAATTATTAATGGAGCGTGCATTCAGTCATAGCAAACCATGCACACAGCCTGCTTGCTTTTATGTTAAATTAACAGTGGTTTGTGAATGTTAATGCTTTAATAACAAATATTTTATCAGGAGCATTTATGCTGATGTGTATGGTGGCGACACGTAGGCTAACTTGAAGGTATTAGGTACAGAAAAAAATAATAATAATTCTGACAAACCCCACCCCACCACCTTAAAACTAACACATTTTCTGCTGCAAACCCATAAAGAACATATACCTGAGGCTGAATAGGCTAAATTAACATAAGCCAGCGAGTCCAACAAGTTACCGGTCAGCAAGTTCACCAATCTCCCGATCTCATTCCTCAACACTGAATCCATCGAGTTCTTCCTCGGTGTCGCTTCTGAACAACTCCGCCAACTAGAGCGCCCTCTCACGGCTGTAGACGGTAATGTTTTCTCTTGGTTCATCTCAGTCAGTATGAATTAATTTTGATATACAAGTCGCACCTGACTATAAGTCGCAGGACCAGCCAAACTATGAACAAAACTTGCGGAAAATACGGTAATTCCTCAACACCCATGGACATGTTTCCATGTGCACCAGTTGTCTCAAACGTCTTCTGTTTGTTTTGTTCCTTTTTCAGGTTTTGAGATGAAGAAGGACATTGACACGCTAATAGCTGAAGAACGGGCTGAAATCATCAACAAATATGAGAAGGCAAGTTACATCCTTTTAGTTGTCTACCTTCTGACTTTCTGTAGTTGTTGACCTAAGTTTTGAACTTTGACCGGTTGAGCCAATGTCCAGACAAGAGGAAACTAGTTAATGAATGTCCCTGACCTTCAGCGACATGGACAACAAGGCACTCTGACAAAATAGGAATGTAGTAAGTAGCCATTAAAGTGATAGTTCACCCAAAAATGAAAATGATCCCTTGATTTACTGACCCTCAAGCCATCTTAGGTGTATACTGTATGACTATCTTCTTTCAAACACAATCTGAGATCTATTTAAAAAAAATATCCTGGCTCTTCCAAGCTTTATAATGGGAGTGAATTGGGGACGAGATTTTACAGGCCAAAAAATGCATCCATCCATCATAAAAGTACGACCTTCTAAAGCGAAGCGATGGGTTTGTGCATATTTAAACCTTAATTAGCTATAGTAACTAGCTACTGGCATACTGCAAAGTCGACTTGCGCCTCAAGAGTAACTCTGACGTGATGTAGGATGTAGGAGTATCTTAGATTTAGACGCCTCTCGCGGTTAAAACAAAGAGGGCTTTGCAACAAACTCAAGCTCCTCTTCTCTTTGAAATCCTCCAACATTTTTCTTTAAAATGTCTCGTTTTAGACTTCTAATTTGTGACCGGTGTTTTGTTTTGCTGTATCTTCTGCGCTTCAGCGTTCGTCATGTGTCGGGTCAGGAGTTACTCTTCCGCTGCGTACGGCCGTCTGCCGGAAGCTAGTTATTATAGCTTCGTTTCAGAAGGCCTTTATTAACCCTCTGGAACCATATGGATTATTTTTTTTATGATGGATGGATGCCTCAAAATCTCGCCCCCCATTCACTATCATTATAAAGCTTGGAAGAGCCAGGATCTTTTTTAAATATATCTTTTAAAACGATTGGGTTCATTTGAAGGAAGATAGTCAAATATACCGTGGATGGCTTGAGGGTGAGTAAATCACAGTATAATTTTCATTTTTGGGTGAACTATCACTTTAAATCAGATGTCTTTGCAGTACATATAAGGACAATCCTCTGGGGAGAGGCCAAGGTTTTGGGTACGCCACTGCTGGGAGTAACCTAGGGTTAAGTGTCTTGCTCAAGGGAACGATTGTGATAACTCATGGATCAACTATCCCAGATATTTAACCACTAGACTGCACCTCCCAACAAGTTGCTGCAATTTGCTGATATTGGCAAGGAACAACTTTCCTTAGAGATGCTGCACACAATTGATGTAAGACAAGTTATATAAAGGCTGATGTATAATATGTGGGTAAAGGTAGATGTGGTTCATATTGTGGTCATTTTTTGGGGATAGATTGTGGCTGTGTCTGCCTCACTGCCCAGTCATGACTTCACAGACAGTGGTTTTGTAGGAATGTACCTCCTAAGGAAATGTTTCAGACATGTCTAATGATCAAATTTAAATACAGCCAAGATCAAAGCTTTTGATAAAACCAAAAATATATTGTGACCACAATGTGTTTCTCAGTATAAATGGAGATTCTTCTGCTCCACCAATGTCTCCATCGGATGCCATTTTGTTTTTATTGCGTGTGAACTGTAGTTATCATGGGCACTGAAGGTTAAAAACCTGTCCATAAAAAGGTCAAAACTTTGTAGACAGGATGTTATGTGAGCATTGGATCCAGACAAGCCTTAGTGCCTTCGTACCTCCATATACAGCTTGCGAAGGCAGCGAGTTTTAGCTTTCAACAGCCAAAATCTTATGAGGAGGAAGCGTCTTGATGGACAACAGCTGGATGTCATGCTTGCATTTCTGCTACACTGACTACAGTCTGCATGGAAATTCTCAGCGTACTTAAGATACCTTTAGATGAGTGTGTGGAGTTTATACAGATAAGGAATTCAGGATACAGAAAAATCACTCTGTTAGAATAAATTATGTAAGGAATAATTGACGACAGGCCGTTGAATTATTAGAAAAATAATGCACACCCGAGGCGGTAATGCGTTCACGACGCGAAGCGGAGGAGTTACACCTCGGGTGTGCATTATTTTTATAATAATTCAACGGCCTGGAGTCAATTATTCCGCTTATACTACAGTTACCACACCTCGAAATATTGTTCAGATGACGTATTTTAAGACGTTTGTAAAGTTTTTGTCAATAAAACGCTCTTGTATGTAGGACTAATTCCTTGCGCATCTAAACCCATGCTCCGTTGCTGATTCCAGAACGTCATTGTAGAGTTAGCGGCGGTTTGAGCCGCTGATAGCAGAGTAATGCTGGACACACTTAACGATTATTCTCTGACTGTGAATGCAGCAGATTTTAAACACCGCTGTGAACACACACTGAACACGCGCGCATGATCAGTCATAATATCAAATTACATTCATAACCGGCCTTAGAGAGAAGCATGTGTGTCAATATTATTATTTATTTATTAATTCAATTCGTTTTAATTCATTCATTCTTTTTTTCTATTAGTGACAGTAGACTAGCCTAATAAATGAAACACAAAGCCCTTTTAACAAGTATAGATCTATCAATAACTATTTATTTGTTATATTATCTGCAATAATTACGAAAACCCGTGCAACAGGACTATCAATTTATGTTTCCATTGATTGTGAAGTTAGACATTGAACATCGCAGATCAAGCGCATGCGGCTGCAGTTTTTCTTGTTATGAATTGTATCCTATTTTCCGTTATTACAGTGAACTATGCGCAGTGATATGGAGCTGTAATGCGGTCAAGACCTGCCGGAACTACTTTAGCCGTGCGGTTCCCTGAAAATAATTGCACACCGTAGAACGTTTGTCAACCAATCAGATTCAAGCATTCAACGGCCCTGTAGTATAAGGAAGTTTCTTGTATCGCCATTTATTTTGGATGTCTGGATTGTTCTAAACCGAGTTTGGGTTGTTTTCAAATGTTTTTCTTGCCTTTTACTGTGTCATGTTGTTATTTGATTCTCAATCGTCTCTTGGATTGAGGGTGTTTTGCCTTTGCTCCAGTTTCTCAGTGTGTGTGTTGGGCTGATTGCAGGGCAGGCAGGAGGGTGTGCACATCAAGCCCTGGGAGGATGCCGACTACAGCGTCTACAGGGTCACAGACCGCTTCGGTTTCCTGCAGTAAGTCTCGCCTGTCCTGGCAGGTTTGCCACTCAGTCTAGTAAGATGATGACCTCTGACCTTTTTTTAAAGATGTTAAAGGGTTAGTTCACCCAAAAATGAAAATCCTATCATTAAAGGATTAGGTCACTTTAAAAAAAACTTTTGCTGATAATTTACTCACCCCGATGTCATCCAAGATGTCCATGTCTTTCTTTCTTCAGTCGAAAAGAAATGAAGGTTTTTGATGAACACATTTCTCCATATAATGGACGTCAATGGCGCCCAAACGGGTCAAGGTCCAGATGACAGTGTCAGCGCCGCTTCAACGGGCTTTAAACGACACCAGACGATGAATACGGGTCTTATCTAGCGAAACGATCGTCATTTCAAAAATAAATAAAAAAGTTTAAGTTTTATAAGCACAAACGCTCGCCTTGCTCTGTTCTGTGATGCGCGTTCGTGACGTCACGTAATACACAATTACGCTGAAAAGGTCACGCTTCACCGAGTCAGTGTTTACAGATGTGCGGAAGGAGGACCATACACACATATTCAAATGTCTTTGTGTCAGTTTATCGTTTAAAATGCCCATCTCGTGTGCGTATCCTGGTGTTGTGATATTAAAAAGCCTAAAAGAACATTTTCGCCAGAACAGAAATGTTTTACTTTTCACAGAAGCGTGACCTTTACAATGTAATTGCGTATTACGTGACGTCACGAACGCGCATCACAGAACAGAGCAAGGCGAGCATTTGTGCTTATAAAACTTAAACTTTTTTATTTATTTTTGAAATGACGATGGTTTCGCTAGATAAGACCCGTATTCATCGTCTGGTGTCGTTTAAAGCCCGTTGAAGCGGCGCTGACACTGTCATCTGGACCTTGAACCGTTTGGGGCCCATTGACGTCCATTATATGGAGAAATGTTTTCATCAAAAACCTTCATTTCTTTTCGACTGAAGAAAGAAAGACATGGACATCTTGGATGACATCGGGGGTGAGTAAATTATCAGCAAAAGTTTTTTTTTAAAAGTGAACTAATCCATTAATTACTCGCCCTCATGTCGTTCCAAACCCGTTCTTTCGAAAGACTAAACTGCTCAATTCATATGGATTAGTTTTGCGATCTCTTTATGAACTGCTTTGAAGCGTTAAAGTGGTAGTTGCGTAGCTGTCAATGGAGAGACAGAAAGCTCTCAGATTTCATCAAAAATTTGTGTGTGTTTTCCAAAGATGAAAGAAAGTCTTACGGGTTTGGAGCGATATGAGGGTGAATGATTGACAGAATTTAAATTTTTGGGTGAACTAACCCTTTAATTGCACAACTGTGTTGTCAAAGAACATGTGCAAACTATTACGCCTGACTGTGAATAAGTCCACAGTAAAATCCTTTAAATGGCAGATTTAACAACCATTTACCCTTTATACTTTCTTTCCAGTGAAGGGGAACTGCCAACACCAACCGCAGTGGAGGAGAAGGTGACATTAGGATATCAGCTTTCCTATTATTGTTAAATCTATGGCAAAATTCATTTTAAATAAGTTAACCCATTGAATTATGGTGTCTACTATACACAATTTTAGGCATTCAAGTTGTGATGTTACATTTAAAACCAACATGGGTGTTTAGCTTTAAACCTTTCCTGTTTCTGTGTATGAGTATCCTCTTTGTTTTAGGTACATTTTTAGATTTAAGACTGAAATGCAGTATGCTCTGTCTCTAGTACAAACTCCAGGAGGTCGAAAGAGAAGAAAAATGGGTTAAGATGGTGAAAAAGTGGGAAAAGTACCAAAACAGTGAGAAGGTAACTTGTATATTTCATTGTTCGAGGTTTAACTGGATGAATTCGAAACAATTGAACGTTGTCTTTTATCACATCGCTGCCATTATATTCACAAGGCCGTGTTTAAAGAGGTTCACATGTCCGGCATTATGGAGATCCAAAAATAAATCTCGCCATCTATTTGTTTCCCATGTGCATTTTGCAGATGATGAAGCGGGTGTACAAGGGGATTCCCTTGAAGCTGCGCGGTCAGGCCTGGGCTCTGCTGCTGGATGTGGAAAATGTGAAGCGGGCAAACTTCAGGAAGTACGAGGTAGGAGCTTTGCCAGGATCATCTGTCTGCTTCCAGTAGCTCCTTTGAATTAAAAGTGGCTGTTTGATGTTCGGTCATTCATTGACTCACTTGTTTGGGTTTTACTTTGTCCTGTGTGATTGTTTGGGTTTAAATTAGCCAGACGTGTTTTGTCTCTGCCCTCTTGGCGCAACAATCTTTTAATTTCATAACAAAGGTTTTCTGCTTTGCATGGTTTTTATAAACGATCAACTCTTACATAAAACTTCCGTGGTATTAAAGGGTTAGTTCACCCAAAAATGAAAAATCTGTCATTAATTACTCGCCCGTACAAACCCGTAAGACTTTCGTTCATCTTCAGAACACAAATAAAGATATTTTTGATGAAATCTGAGATTTCTGTTCCTCCATTGACAGCTACGCAACTACCACCATTATTCCTAAAAAAGTTAACAAAGAGATTGTAAAACTAATCCATATGCAGTGTTGTGCCTGAACGCGTTCATTGAACGATAGTTCATGAACTCGTTCATATTTTGGGCGAACGTGAACTGAACGTACTGTATTACTACCTGATGAACGTTACCGTGAACTCATTCATTCTGGTGTCGGTGAACGGCACGCTCTCTCAGTTTAACTTCGTTCAATAGGGTGCCAGATTTCTATAGAGCCTTCCAGGCAAAAATACCCCGTAAACTGCCTTAATATGTAGCGGAAAAAACACCCAATCTGGCAACACCAGCCACCAGTGTCCTGACTCTCCTGTTCGATCTCGTTCATCAAAATGAACAAATCTTTTTTCCGAGTCATTTCGTTCATTTAAGGGGCTTTAAATGTTATACTATTAACTGGCAAATTCCCCGAACACATCCACTTACGCAATCTTGATCATATTCTGAATTATTACATTTTTATAATGCAGTCAAAAAATCATTTACAGGGAACATAAATAATTACTTTACCTTCCCGAGTCTTTCGTTCATTTGTCACGTGACAGACGCAATGAATGGATTCATGAACGACTCATCACTAAACTCAAAGCAAAAAGCAGCATGTAGGCGTCACATGATCATTTAAACGAGTTTCATGACCAGGTCGGTGAGGATGGGAAACATCTGACGCACAGCTTCAGTGTTAAAACTGATCAAATAATTGCTGTGGTTCTAGATGGGGTGTGGCAATCATTTTGAAAAATAATAGCTCGCAGCAACATGAAAAAAAAAAAGAACTATGAACTAGTTCATTTTAAAATTTGTGAACTGAATTTTGAACTAGTTCATGTAGAAAGTGAACTTTCCCAACACTGTCCATATGTATTGAGTGGTTTAGTCCAAATTTTCTGAAGAGACTAGATCGCTTGAGTAATTAATGACAATTTTCATTTTTGGGTGAACTATACTTTTAACATAAAAAATATACCAAACATAAAACAAAGTTTCCAGAATAAGCTGTAAAGGAGAACAGACCTTATACCGCTAACCAAAAGTCTGATTAATTGAGACTATGTAGTGTAATATATATATATATACACACACACACTAGTTCAAAAGTTTGGGGGCAGTAAGATTAATATATATTTTTAAAGAAATTAATTATTTTATTCACCAAAGACACATTAACTTGATCAAAAATGACAATAAAGACATTTATAATGTTACAAACGTTTTATTCTTCACTATTTATCAAAGAATCCTGAAAAAAGTTTCACAGCATTTTATTTTTAAATTGATAATAATCAGAAATGTTTATTGAGCAGCAAATCATCATATTAGAAGATTTCTGAAGGATCATGTGACACTGAAGACTGGAGTAATGATGCTGAAAATACAGCTTTACCATCACAGGAATAAACTAAAATTATTTCACATTGTAATAATATTTCACAATATTAGTGATTAACTGTATTTTTGATCCAATAAATGCAGCCTTGGTGAGCAGAAGAGACATTTACAAATCTTACAACCCCAAACTTTTGAACAGTAGTGCAAATATTCCCGTCTTGTACTTGCCTTTATCTGGTACAGGTCATTTTTTTTGTTTTCAGTCATTGCAGAAACTGTAGAGATCAAGATTTATATTTATGTGTATCTGTATCTGAATTTCTAAATATATCTAGGTGCCGCTGTAATATTTATAACTTGTTTACTGCTCTGATGGATAATAAAAAAACAGAAGTGTTTCTCTTAAAGTGAAACCAGTGGCTATCAAGGTTTCTGTATGAATACAGCAACACATAGTGTGTACTCCGGTGAAAATCAGTCACCTGGTAACTTGTTAAATATATAAAAGCATTACTGTGAATGCATTGTTTTTAAAAGATTAACTGTGGATTTAATGTAAAAGATAATTTACTGCAAATTATATAATTGTCATATTCAGTGATGGGAATAACGGCGCTATAAATAAACGGCGTCATATTTTTCTGTAACGAGTAATCTAACTAATTACTGTTTCCTCCTTTACAACGTAGTTGCCGTTACTGACAAAAAAAAAACTCCGCTATAGGAACTACAAACTTTTTCTCTGGTGTGTGTGTGTTTCGAGGCGCCGGACTGGACAAAAGCTAAGCGCGAACGTCGTCAGCGCGTGTCCGAGAGCACGCTCGAGTGTGTCCGAGCATAATATAGTTTTTCATCTGCAACGTTTTAATTAGTTTACATGGTTATAATATAAAATAACCTGCAGGGAACGTTCCCAGATAACATCTTTGACCGGTTGTGAAGTAGTGCGGCAAACAAGACTATAATTTTATTATTATTATTATTTATGTTTTTACATTGTTCAGTATTATATTGAGAACACTTTTAGTTAAACTGTTTACTTTAGTGAGGAAGAAAATACTTCAAGGCTATACAGTATGTCTACCAGTTGTAAAGGTTTTATCATGTTAATTTGCACTACAAAGAGTGTATGTGTATGATATTTTTTTACTACTATTTATTTATTTTTGGTACATTTCTTAAGAAGCTTTTTTTTTTTTTTTTTTTTTTTTTTTTTGGCCAGTCGTGAAATATTAATAGTTCTAAACCATCTATTGTATTTTGTAGTTTCACTATAGAAATGATAATATTTTAATATTTAATGTTTCTCACATTGTCCCACAGCAACATTAAACTAGCGTAGATTAGTGTACAATGTTTTATAATAATAATTTGTTCTATTTAGTGACCATTTCATTAATTTACCATATTTAATATTGGGGGTATAACCAATTTCACATATTAAATTTTTTTTCTCTCTAACGCAATAGTTACTTTCCCTGGTTATTAGTTACTTTTGTAATGATATAACTCAGTTACTAACTCAGTTACTTTTTGTGAGAATAAGTAACTAGTAACTATAACTAATTACTTTTTTTAAGTAACTTACCCAACACTGGTCATATTGCTCCAAACCTACCCTATATACTGTAATGTTATTTTCCCCGTGGAAAGCTAATGCAGATCTTTGTGTACAACAACAGTTTAGTGACAATGTAAAATAAAATAAAAAAAAGTTTAATATGCACTGATAATCATTAATAAGCCGTTTGTTCATTGATTTTCAGAGTACTGGATGAAGATGCTTCAAAAATGTACTTGAGCAGTTCGATTTTGTCATGTTTTTTGGATCAGCCAATGGCATGAGTTTGTGAGGTGACTCTGTTTGACTGACCAATGGGAGATGGTGCGGTGTTTTGGGAAATCTTTTTAAAAATGTCACTGTTTAACTGTCGAAAGGATGTTGTTGTTTTTTACCTGTTCATTTAATTACTAGCAGTCTGTAGTGTCTGCAAAACTCAAAATTGTTGAGTATTCATTATTTCAAATAATTTTTGTTTTCATGTTGTTGCAGAAAATGAAGGAACAAGCCAAGAGGTATTCAACAGAAATCAAGCAGATTGACCTTGATGTCAACAGGACCTTTAGAAACCATATCATGTTCATGGAGCGCTTTGGGGTCAAGTAAGATATTGCGTGAATTAATACAAAATCTAGTTTTATCTTCATTTCACTCAGTGTGTGTGTGTGTGTGTGTGTGTGTGTGTCAATGTTGTTTTCGTCAACGATGACGATAACGCAATTATTTCGTTGACGCACCTTTTTTTTATGACGATAACGTTACGATGACTAGCTAAAAATGGCTCTAAGGTGACTAAAACATGACGAGACGTTTTCGAGTATTCGTTGACGAGACGAGATGGAAGGAAAATGATTATCAGTCTGACGTTCACAATGCATGTCATTTCTGCCTATTTTGCGTGAAATTGGTCTGTTTTGAGCTAAAAAAAAGTATCAGCAATGCCACATTCTAATCGTTGTTTTGGGAACGCCCACCCGGCTGCCGCGCACCAGATTCCACACAACAACAACCAGTGTTTCCAGACGTACGATACTTATCGTATTTGTACGATAATTTTGACCTCTGTACGATGTACGATCAATAATGAAAAAAATCCCATAATGTACGATAATTTCAGAATTGCCCGCAAATTAGTTAAAATCTCCCGGAATCTAGATCGAGCGAGCAAGAGCGCGCATAGCAGAGAAAGGGAGCGAGAGACCTTGCGTGTGTGTGTGCTAGTGTGCGTGTGTGCTTCACGAAGCGCATGTAAGGACCCAACCAATCGAATTATTCAGAAAGTCTAGTTTATTATGCAAAGGGTTTAAGGTTAACTGTTGTTTTATAACTGTTGCTGCAACCTGTCAAACCTAAGCCCATTTCCAATACTTTTTAACCTAAATTAATTTGTTAAAGACTCCTATTTTTTTTTACTAAAATTGACTAAAACCTTTTTGCGTTTTCGTCGACTAAAACTATCAAGTTTATAAGTGACTAAAATGTGACTAAAACTAAAAAGCATTTTCGTCAAAAAGACTAAACTAAAAGGGCTGCCAAAAACAACACTGGTGTGTGTGTGTGTGTGTGTGTGGGTGTGTGTGTGTGCGTGTGCGTGTGCGTGTGCGTGTGTGTGTGACGCAGACTTTTGTGTTGAGATGGTTCTTAAATGAGGTGCTCAGACCATGTAAACCAAAACAAGAGCAACTTCCTCTTTGTCACTGCGTTTTTGTTCGGCTTCCTGTTTCTGTGAGTGGCCTAACAGGAAATGACACAGCCGGTGACTCGTTACCATTATGCCCAGAATAAATAAATACTTTGATGTTTGTCCATAACAACTAAAGTTTTGCCACGGTGTCATGAAAGAAAAAGATTTCCTTTTGCGCCGCCGGACAATCATAAAGACCCACTTGGGATTGTATATCCTCTTAAGAATGGACAGATGTCAAAAATAATAAATCTGTTCTGTTTTTAAACTGCCAACGAGTCAATCGTGGCTTTTTAACTAAACGTAACTAAACTAGACCAGATGCACTTCAATAACCTTTCAGTAAATTTGATTTTCAACCGTGTCTTCCCACGTACTTAAAACTGAAATGGTCTTCAAACATCGAGGTGTGTAGACCAAAGTGCATGGGGAGGTTTAGACGTGTGGTTTGCATGGGTGGCACAGCCACAGTAGACGTAGATCGACCACAACCTCTGTGCACAGGCCGGGTATCTGCTGATGGAAGCTTTGAGTAATGACTTCTACATTTGTGTTAGTGCAGCGTGGCAAATAAGAGGATATGGGGCGGAAGTGCAGTTTAACACTTCTGCAGTTTGTTTGCGTTACTCGTCAATGTTTCTACAACACACTAGTCGCAATTCTGCTTTCCTCTGGCTTGTTACCAAGGGTCTTGCTGTGCATTGCTAAATCTTTTTAAATCTGCAGATGCTATGAATTATTAACGTACATCTCCTTTGGATGTGATGGCTTATGCATGAATGGACTCTTACTGCGACTGTGAGCTGGTTTCTTTCTACTGTTCAATTTGGGCTGGACCCTCAGGGCTTTTTGCTCAAAATGTAGTTGGGTTACTGACTAAGAAGATGTCCATGATCAAAAAAAGGAAAAATATGAAATCAAAATAATTAGAAAAATTTAAATATATTTTATATTTTTATATTTTATTATATTTTAATTGAAAATTATACCGTTTTCTGCGGAGAGGCCATGGAATATTATTATTTTTCCTTCTTGTTATCTTGTGATCACAACTTAATTTTCTCATGATCAGATCTCGACATAGCAAAAGTTGTTTTATCGTTATTAAGACTTAATTTTCTCGT
The DNA here is from genome assembly GCA_033366665.1 of Phoxinus dragarum. Lineage (NCBI taxonomy): Eukaryota > Metazoa > Chordata > Actinopteri > Cypriniformes > Leuciscidae > Phoxinus > Phoxinus dragarum. The sequence goes on from JARPMJ010006410.1 coordinate 44,100, forward strand.
GATCATGACACAACAAAAGTTGTTTTCTTATCACAACTTAATTTTCTCGTGATCTCGACATAACGTTGTTTTATCGTTATTTAAACTTAATTTTCTCATGATCTCTTGACGTAACGTTGTTTTATCGTTATTTAAACTTACTTTTCTCGTGATCTCTCGACGTAACGTTGTTTTATCGTTATTTAAACTTACTTTTCACGTGATCTCTCGACGTAACGTTGTTTTATCGTTATTAAGACTTAATTTTCTCGTGATCTCGACATAATGTTGTTTTATCTTTATTAAGACTTAATTTTCTCGTGATCTCTCGACGTAACGTTGTTTTATCATTATTAAGACTTAATTTTCTCGTGATCTCGACATAACGTTGTTTTATCGTTATTTAAACTTAATTTTCTCGTGATCTCTCGACGTAACGTTGTTTTATCTTTATTAAGACTTAATTTTCTCGTGATCTCTCGACATAACGTTGTTTTATCGTTATTAAGTCTTAATTTTCTCGTGATCTCGACATAACGTTGTTTTATCATTATTAAGACTTAATTTTCTCGTGATCTCGACATAACGTTGTTTTATCGTTATTTAAACGTAATTTTCTCGAGATCTCTCGACGTAACGTTGTTTTATCTTTATTAAGACTTAATTTTCTCGTGATCTCTTGACATAACGTTGTTTTATCGTTATTTAAACTTAATTTTCTCGTGATCTCTCGACATAACGTTGTTTTATCGTTATTAAGTCTTAATTTTCTCGTGATCTCTCGACATAACGTTGTTTTATCATTATTAAGACTTAATTTTCTCGTGATCTCGACATAACGTTGTTTTATCGTTATTTAAACTTAATTTTCTCGTGATCTCTCGACGTAACGTTGTTTTATCTTTATTAAGACTTAATTTTCTCGTGATCTCTTGACATAACGTTGTTTTATCGTTATTAAGTCTTAATTTTCTCGTGATCTCTCGACATAACGTTGTTTTATCTTTATTAAGACTTAATTTTCTCGTGATCTCGACATAACGCTGTTTTATCGTTATTTAAACTTAATTTTCTCGTGATCTTGACACAACAAAAGTTGTTTTCGTATCACAACTTAATTTTCTCGTGATCTTGACACAACAAAAGTTGTTTTCTTGTCATCACTAGCCTATATTTATTTATTGTAAACTTTATTATTAAGCGAAGCAAACTTTTTGCTGAAGTATTCACAACATATAAGAGCGCACAGTTTATCTGTCGATCAGATGCGCGTGAAAGTCGCATTCGTTACACTAGCAACAGTAGACTCGTGTTTCAGAATCAAACAATCATTATAAAAAAACTTGTATGTCGAGATCACAAAAAATATAATAATCCATGGCCTTTTAAGGCTTCAATACTTTTAAGCTAAAAAATGTCAAGTGGTGTAATGGTGAAATAAACATTTTCAAACATATTATACATAAGTTTATTTTCTTTAAATATTTACTGGCATAAACAACATTGGCATGAATATCATGAAGTTTTCTTAGGGTTATACTTTACCCTGTCATTATTAGGTAAAATTAATCTGAACTTCAGGGTTTGCTTCGCTATCATAATATATAATTTCCTGTTTAATGTTTTTGGTGTCACATGTCTGCCAAAACAAAGTGTGGTATAACCAACCTGCAGGAAGCCATTTTATTGTCAAGTTTTTCAAATGTTGACTACGTCTCATGAAATAATAATAAAAATGTAATGTAAAAATAAATATCATTTTTTTCCATCGGTTTTTATTAATTTCTTTTTAATTGACAAGATTGTTCCACCAGATATTTTGTATTTATTTGTACCACCTGAACTTTCTTCACATACAAAAATATCTTAAATTAATTTTAATTTCCGAAATTGAAACCAAGTTCATCATAGAAGAATCAGATTCAAACATTCATGTACTTTTGAATACTATATTCAGTCACAAAAATAGTAGCTTCATGTCATTGACCCAATTTTTAGCCCACTATTAGCATCACATCATTAACACATTGAAACTGTAAATTTGAAATCTTGTTGTTGAACTTCCTTAACTTTTGATAGCAACTGAAGGCCATTTTTGACCTGTGTGTTTTGTCCTTAACAGACAACAAGCCCTGTTCCATGTGCTGGCAGCTTATTCGGTCTACAACACGGTGAGACCCTGACAGAGTCTGAATGTTTGTGTGTAAATGTGTTATGTAACTCAGAACAGCGTGTGCTGGATGAACCAGGGCGGGGGGGAACAAGGGCAGTTCGGTGTCCTACACCGACACACAATTACCACACTAATGGCGACTTCCCATTCACCTCTATTGTTCTTAAGTTGAGCTAAATATAATGACTACAGACCCTAACAATGAAATAAAACTTGTATTTGTATCAGTGAGTGAATAGACATGTATGTATGCCAATTTGCATACTTCTCTGTATTGTATAGCATGCAAGCAACAGGACAATTGTGTCCCATGTTGGAAATAGTAGGTACTATAAACCCGGATGATATACTATTCCCAATTTTGGGTTAATATTACCCGCAACCCCTTTTGTTTGCAAATGTATGAACTTCAAAGTTGGATAAACTTAAAGTTAAAGCTGGAATACGCCAGGAAGTCTGTGCCCATCATACACTGTTATTTTCTGTGAAACTCTTCACTGCACAATATCTACAGACTGGCTCCTCCAAACAGTAAATTGTGTTGTGTATTCCAGCCTATAAATGATTTCAGATGTTTGGCTAGTTACCAGGTTTCTCAGCCTGACCAGTTGAACAGCCCAAAACCACTCTAAAACCAGCTAACAAACCAGTTTGACCTGGCTGGAGAAACCAGCCAAGACACAAATAATCCAAGGCTTTTTTTTTCATTTCTTTTTTTTAAATACAGGAGTATGTTTTGTGAAGGCAATCACATAATACACTGAGTACAGTAAAAAATATAAATTCAAGATAAGATTGCTTGATTGTTTGTCTGGCTCTTGAGGACTTTCAGAGACCGTGACTCTGATGTTGTTGCCCACTGGCAATGGCTGACCAGGATCTGAGCCCGTCTGTCTGGTGCTAATTGGACGATATGCTATTTAATTATTTTTTTGGGGTACTTATTGGGAACTGACCACCATAAACATAAACCATATAAAGGCTTGACAAAGACAAGTGGAAGAATGTTTTTTTATAATGACGGTTAGACCGGATGCTTGACAAAACTGCTGGAACATTAGACGCACATAAATGTCCTTGTTTGTAAAAATGAGGAGCATGTCAGTCTCAAAGATTCAGGAAATGGTGCTCGATTCCTTTTCCTTCCCGACGTGCCTATACAAAGTGGGTCAACTGGGCAAAAAGGAGGGCGATGGAGAGGGGGGGGGGATTGAGAGAGCGAAAGCGGTGGAGAGAACAAGAAACAGGAGATGTTCTTTTTCTATAGCAAAAGTAATACAGAAGCACTAAAAAGTTTTGTAATTGGGGAAATGAGCACTACTGTTTCCTTAGGGCTTAGGCCATTCTATACGTCTGAATGTTGTTTAGCGTAACTTACCCAACACTGCTGGTTATGTGGTTTTGTGTAGGAAGTGAGCTATTGTCAGGGGATGAGCCAGATCGCGGCCATTCTGCTCATGTACATGAATGAGGAAGATGCGTTCTGGGCCTTATCACAACTACTGACCAATCAGAAGCATGCCATGCATGGTGAGTATCTCTCATTCTCTGTAGATCAATAGATAGATCTTTTGTTTTTGTAGAACCTGCTGTAATTATTGATACGGTCTCTGTGGTTTCCAACAGGATTCTTCATCCCAGGTTTTCCCAAACTGCACCGTTTTCAGCTTCATCATGACCAAATACTGTCCAAACTCCTTCCCAAACTCAGGAAACACTTGGTGAGATTTCTTATTTTAATCTTAAGTTGCTTGGCTTCAACAAAATATAAGTAAAAATTTTCTCAGTTTTTCAAATGTTCTCCTCAACTCAGGATAAGGAACAGATGTCCACTGGTATCTACACAACCAAATGGTTCCTTCAGTGTTTTATTGACAGGGTGAGGCATAATTTTCATTTTCAACATTGTTATTTATTCTTAAAAGGTTCATAGTGGTCCCATAAGGGAACATATTACTACTCTTAGGCCCGGATCACACCTAACACGCTTTTCAGGTTCGAAAAGGCGCACAGTACTGCTAAAAAAATACCCGATCACGCCTGAAATAGCAGTTCGCTGCGGTTTTTATGTTGCTAAGCAACCACCGAGGCAGCTGTCAGTCTTATAGCGAGCGCGCGCGCAAAGAAAATTGGTTTGATGTCAAGTAAACTTTCAAATTGTAAACTTAACAAAAAAAATGGCTTTCTCCTCCATCATAGTCTGTGGACGTTGAAGCAACTGTAAACTTCCGTCACGACCACAACGGAAGGCCCGCCTCTCCATTCATTCAATTGGACAGTGGAAAAAACCGCGATGACGTCAGGCGCTTGATTTTTTTTTTCAACTTCAAAAACGCGAGGCGCATAAACGGCGCGCAGAACGCTCACTGCCATAGGAAAACAATAGAAAAAAGGCACCCCTCACTGCAAAAAACACGTTAGATGTGATCCGGGCGTTAGGCTGCTTTCACACGTGAGTGTTTGTTTCGGGACCGGGTGCGTTTTCTCCCTTGGTTCAGTTCGGTTCGGTTCGTTTAGGCATATATGAACATGGCAATCGCGCTCGGATCCGCACCAAAACAATCGCTCCGAGATCGCCTGAACGAGGCGGGTGGTTTGCTTGAGGTGTGAAAGCAATCCGGACCAACGAATCAAATGGTATTATAATTCATAACTGGAAATGTGTCTGATTCTGTGAGTGAGCACATTAGTTATCACAGTTGAAAACCAAAAGAGCATCTCCTCTTCTTAAACCGTTGTGTAACTGCGCTTCTCCGTGCGAGATTGCTGTCCCGATGAAGCGTGGATTCCTGTTCTATCTGCATTATAACATTAGTATAGTGTTTGTGTGTGTCTTGACCAGTGTTTGGAATAACGCCGTTTAAAAGAACGGCATTAGGTAACAACGTTATTTTTTCAGTAGCGGGGTAATCTAACTAATTACTTTTCCCGTCGTTACAACACCGTTAACGTTACTGGATGTTAAATGCGGTGCGTTATATGCATTGATTGAATAAACTGTGTAATCCGATTAGCTAGTGAGGAGGTGGGTTAATAACGATGTAAGCGATTATGATTGGCTAAGGCAGAGTCATGATTCATGGTAGCCAATCAGAGCCAGTTTTTTTTACACACATGCCAGCACACGCTCCAGGCGCCACACACACACACAACCGCTAAACAGATTTGACGGAGTAGCAGAGATGGCGAGTCAGGAGCAATCCGATGAAAAGTTGGTGGAGATATAAGCACTACTTCAAATTCATTGTGGTCAAAGGCAAGAACGTGCAAGTAATGTGTACATTATGTCCAGGAGCGAAGACTTTGTCGACATCCGTTGTAAGCAACTCTAATTTAATGAAGCATCTCACATTGACACGCGCATCTACAAAGCTAGTGGCAAAAAACACCGATACCTCCACCACAGATGCTAGTTTGCCAGGTTGTTTTCTTGACCAGTTGTCTCTGGTTGAGAGAGTTTGATTTAATAAGAGTTATGCACTTTATATGGTGTAACTGTTTACTTTTCTTACAAGGATAATACTTGAAGTGCAGGATAAACCTCTTGCTGTCTGTCGACGTGCAATAAATATTGAAAGTTATGTACAAACACCCGTCTGTTCTACTCATTTCAACTGACTTGTGAAAACTGCTCACAAAAATCAAAATTCTTTGAATTATAGCAACTTTTTTTTTTAACACTAACGCAAATAGTTACTTTCCCTGGTAACGAGTTACTTTTATTATAGAGTAATTCAGTTACTAACTCAGTTACTTTTTGGAACAAGTAGTGAGTAACTATAACGAATAACTTTTTTAAAGTAACGTTCCCAACACTGGTCTTGACACTGACACCGTCTTAGTGCTGGGAGATCCAGAGAGAGTGTGTTTGAATTTTCTGTAGTATTTATATGAATGTAGTATATAATTTAACAGTGGGAATGACGACTACATTCGTATAGTGTTTGCGTATGTCTCGACAGTTACAAATAAAGCCACAATAAGCTCATGGAGCAAACTTGTCAATCATCTTGATGAATGACGCAGAGGAAACTGACCAATAAGAGGACAGTTATACTCGCATGTGACTTGCATGAACACATTTTGGTACGCTTTGAAAAGTTGCCTTGTGAAAGCAAATCGAACCAAGAAGAAAATGTAACATAACAAATTAAGTCCCTGTTTCGGAAAACAAAACTAACAATCTATAGGTGTGAAAACACCCTAAGGTATTAATATGCACCATTTGCGCATTGATAAATTGTGAAATTGCATCACTCTTTCTGGACCCCCCTCTCCGTGATCTAGTCCAGGCCAGGACAAAAGGTTCATTTTCTTACCAGCCGAGTCCAAATTCTGCACCTTTTTGCTGAATATTCAGGGAAGAGAATCACATCACTCTCTTACATTGAGTTTTCATGTGAAAAAGACTGGAAACATCATCTGCTAAAAGTTTTATATGGCTAGGCTGAACCCCTTAGAGAATCTTATGTCAATGTTTTATTCATATTGGAGCTCTTGCTTAGCCGGTTGATGACTTGCCTCTGTTGTGTTTCTACTACATAGACACCCTTCACACTCACCCTGCGTCTTTGGGACGTCTACATATTAGAGGGAGAAAAGATTCTAACCGCCATGGCCTATACTCTCCTCAAATTGTACAAAAGTAAGTAAGATTTCCACTTTGGTGGATCTCTGTAGCCTAGTGGTTAAATATCTGGGCTGGTAACTGAAAGTTTGAAGGTTAGGAATCTACAATGGACAAACAATTAACTATCACTATTACAACACAGAACTGTATGGTGGTTAAAGATTGGGTTTACTGACAGTTTGTAGTCTATACAAATCCCATTGTGGGCGATTCATAAACTATCATCATTGAGCATTAAATAATGCTTAATAATAATCATTTGTACCATTAGCTGTTGGGTTTCTCAACAAACTATAGGTATGTGTGTACTATGTTTTTATCTATTTATTATCTTATTGTTTTGTGTGAATGTTTATGTGTTGGCTACTGTTGTGAAACAAATTTCCCCTTGGGGACATTAAAGATACTTCAACTTCAATGTTATATTTAGTCTGAGCAGTAGCGCTCAAAAACAGAAGAGTTATGGTTGTAGTAAATGAGCTTCCTAGATATACTGTCAGCCAATAGTTTCTAATGTTGCTATTTGGTTGGTGTAGATGAGGTTAATTTGAAGTTTATAAAGTCTTTATTCTCCCTTTCAGAGCTTCTTCTGAAGATGTCTCTGGAGGACCTGAGGGAGTTCCTGCAGGACCGGATTTCTTCTTCCTTCACCATGAGCGATGATGTTGTTATTGAGCACCTACAATCGTCCATGTCAGAACTCCGCAGGATGAAGCTTGAACTCCCTCCTCCAGGTAATAGACAAAGTTATTTTTGTAAATGAGAATATTCTGTGCAAGTAGCAGATAGCATAATTTAGGGCTGGTCGATAAAACGATAACGATAATTATCGCGATATAATTTCTGGAAAAAGCGATATCAAGAGCTCGATAAATGTTCGATAATGTTTATGCGCCAAAAGTGGAACTTAAAGGGATAGTTCACTTTGAAGTTAAATGTTGGTATGTTTTATCTTACCTGAAGTGCATCCAAGATGTCGGTGTCTTTGTCTCCGCAGTAGTTTTAATTTTGATATTTTTAGGTCAAACCGTTCTTGTCTGTCAGTCATATAATGCAGGTCTATAGGCACTGTCTCCAAAAGCATGCAGAGAAAAGTCCAAATTAAAAAATTCCCCATCGTAAGTGCACATTGATGGCCTAAGACACGAAACAAGCGGTTTGTGTGATAAAACGAACAGTATTTATATCGTTTATATCTCTTTTACAGCGTTTAATGTCGGTTCTATATACTTTAAAACTTCAATTAATGTTAATAATATTTGTTTCAATCACTGAATGAAGCCTGCTATATTTGGGACAAGAGTCGCAACCTTAAATTGCTTGCACAAAACTCTTGATCAGCACTCAACATTTGTTTATTGTTGTTGTTCATTTAAAACCGTTATGCGCAGAGAGCGCGAGGGCGAGAGAGAGAAAGAGTGCCTGGCGAGCGAGCGAGAGTGAGGTCTGCGGTCTTGGCCATTAGTTGATTTACCTGTTTTTGTGTAGTAATACGTTGTCGAACATGTTTAAACTTAAATAAACTACCTATACAAGTAGGTATGTCTCTTTGTATTAATTTGTCCTGTAAAATGCGCAACCAGATGTTCGAATAGTTCGAATATATGGGGGGTTTTTTAGAGGGAATATTCGAACGTCATTTTTGAGCAATTTTGACAGCCCTAATGTGCACTCCGTCACCTTTTTCAAAGATCCACGTTTTTGAGTTTTACACGGAGATGATAACGTTTTTTCCAAACTTGCATCTTGGAACCGATTTTAAAGTTTGCGTTCTCGAGCCACTAAACACTGTTGTCGTGCAAATGAACGGACAGAACACATTAAACGTTTTCAGTTAGCACGGTGTCGTGTAGGCAACCCATAAGTTAATAACTAATGATATTTGCAATTGAAGTGAATCAATCAAAAACTAACATTAGCTGGACAATAACTTTATTCTAGAGCTGCTGTAAAGCCAAAATAATCTCTGTTACTTTAATTTCCTATCATCACTGTAAAGCTGCTTTGAAGCTATCTATATTGTTAAAAACACTATATAAATAAAGGTGACTTGACTTAAACCTCTTTTTTTAAATAGC